>SJOL01001685.1:96425-107397 GCA_004794785.1 Opisthorchis felineus | reverse complement strand
CAAAGCCTTTGGCTCAAAAGCCTAACCGCAAGGCAGCGGTGTTGGGCTGGAAATGCAAGTACATTACCAATTTTACGGAACACGTCGCCACACATGTTCCAACCCCCAACCTGGAGGACCAGGATACTGTGTTCTTCAGACCTCTACCCATTGACTAACCTGGTGAGAGACTCTGCGAGTGTCACGGGACACCCCCCAGTATAGCTCACTGGGTCACTGAGGTGCGCAAACCGCCACACCACGGTAAGGTCCAGTCTCTTCTTGACGGAGTAGCCAAGGTAGACGAGAGTGCATGCTTTTATCATGATGACCGGCGCTAGCTAGTCTTATTTTCCACCAACGTGATTGTGCTTCATTACGTATTCTAACTAAGCAGCGCGATTATTTTCAGTGGGAGAGATACTGTTTTTGTTGATAATTGACGTGCAATTATTTCATTACGCTGCACTATCTACTGACTAGTTGTACATGTCAGATAAGGGAGATCATCCACAGAGGTGCGTACTGTCACCAATACTGCACAGTGCAACAACTTCTCTTTTATCATTATAGTGAACATGAGGCAAGCATCCCAAAAGACTATTTTGTGCCGAACTTACCCGAACAAATCCATCCAATTTGTTGCGTTTGTGGGTTTACCGCACGCAAAATTAATCCGCTATTTTTGGGTGGAATTTGCAATGGGTATTCTGTGGATCTTATCTCACTTGTAAAGAACACAACGGAGTGCTAAAATACGCTAAAGTTTGATCTCCTGCTTTCTCTCGTAAGCCGGTTATGAAGTGCGAATCGGTTGCGATAGATGTCCTTAAAATGTTGGTCGCTTACACAAAATGCCATGAGCAACATATATCCGAAACGTGCAGACGGATTAGACTAACCACTCGCAAAAGCCACAACTTCGAAAGTCCGATAGTTTAGCCTAAAATAACTTAATTTTACTTCTGAAGAGCAGCAGTTAGGTATGCTACGTGCCGTATGAGCTTAACGACCACCTTCCGCAGGAACGATAATCAGTGACCGAAAAAAGTTCCTTTTCACAAAGCCTTCTCGGGTGGAATGAACATTTTCACATTAAAATGTCGCATTCAGCTGTATATAGCTCAAACCAAAGAACATTTTAATCAATCTCCATTTTGTCGCGTACTTTAAAATTTATCTCCTATATTAATTATTGGCGCGCATTCGCTTTAAAACTTGCGGCGGTACGGCTTTAGGGCTAGCGCTCAGCATTCGCACAATGGAATTGCTTTCTGGAAGGCCATGTAGTTTCCAGGGTTACCAATTCATAGTGTAGAATGTCTATATATAATGTATTGGTCTGCAACTTCTCTTCATGGGTGGTGTTTAATTTAGCAAATCTTCGAGGTCGTCAGTCACCACCGACTGTGATTACGTTGCCTAATACATTAAGGCATCGCGGCTTGCGATAAAAGGTAAACCGCTTAAAGTGGACGGGATTTGCAGATAGTTTTGCAGCTGAAATAATTCATTGAAGTTTTTAGAAACTACGTGGCTATCGAGGGTACAAAATATGCCTAGGTGCCAACCCTGTAAACAATTTTTGCTATTTATATGTGACCTATTACAAAAGTATGGATTCAGGGACCTCGATAATTGCTATTCCGTTTTAACATCACGGAAGCCGCATTCATCCTTGCCGGATAAATCGATGCAGGTTGGAAGAATGTGTGGTTTGCAAGTTTGTTGTTAAACAGCAGAGTGCTCCATTTTAACTTGCAAAATAAGCCAAAACGACCGTTTTTGTCGACCATAGCGGATACCTAAAGGAACCTAGCTGACCAACATGACCACCGCATGGCTAGGGGTCCATGATGCCTAATCAACTAGCAACATGGAACTAACTTCGATCGTAGTGGGCAGGTGAAGAAGCCTATTTGACGCACACTATTAACATGCGGCTAGGAGTCCACGGTGCTTGATTGGCTAGCCACATGTAATTTACTTTGATCATGGAGGACAGCTGAACAAACCTAGCTTTCATCCAACCATTCCAGGAAAAACTCGATGGTCCAAGCTGCACGACGGGAAAAGTTGAATTTTATTGGTTGCTTTGATCTCTACATGTCCTGCTGACAAGCGAATGGCCTTCTTGGTTCGCAGTGTTCATCATGCTCTTGACTTCCTAAGTCGATAGAAAAATACAAGTTAGGTTATCGAAATATCACTGTTGATACCTTCTGTGAATCAACGGTGACCAGTGGTTATCTTTCTTTGTGTTCTGACCACTCATGAGTAGCGTGATTTGCGCCCGTTTATCACAACGCCGTTTTGTTTCCTTGCTGCTCGTTTCCCCGGTTTCGCTCCTACTTAGGTTCTGCTTACTGTCTAGTAACGCTGCGCCCTGGACGCACAATGCATTTTCCTGCAAAACCTTTGTTGGCGGAATAAAACTTTTAGGCTAAGGTGTGACATTTTGTTGCATATGTGCTCAGACCAAAAATCACACTAATCTGCATTCATTTTTACGAAATTTATTTTGATTGATCTCTGTTCGAAATTTTTGGCGCACGTTCGACTTTGAACTTGCTGTGCTATGGCTTCAGAAGTGGCTTTACACGCGCTTGTTGAGAAATTTGGGGCTGTATCCTTTTCATCCCTCACGGCATTTGAGAAGGCCTTAAATCAATAAATGGAGGATAATTATGTGGTAGTTGTGCGTTCCTCCAGTAATCGGAGCACCAAAGCTGTTCTGTGTTACGAATGGATTTACTACAAATGCAGCAGGCGACCTCCAAGACCGACGGAAATTCGGGGAATCCGAAGAAGCTGAGCCTGCTTTGTACATAAAAAACAGTACTCGAAGCACCGGCTGTCCAGATCGGTTTTGTCTACGGAGGCAAAGAAACCACCTAACGGTCACCTCTTATTTTCTTGAACACAATCATAAGCTGTCAAAGTTTTTGTACGATCGGCTTCCGATTAATCGACGGCTAACGGAAGACGAGTTGGGCACGTGCAGGGCCCTTCTGAAATATGGAACGCCGTCGTGTGAGGTGCGGCAGTTTGTGGCCGATGAATTCGGCAAGATCCTTACTACTAAGGATATATACAACTACCGCCAGAAGTGTCGACCGGCTATGTTGAGTAGGTGCCGCATAGTTGCGTTTTATTGTGGCAGATGATATGCCTTCGGTCCTGGCTAAACTTCGGGAGACCGGACGCGTGCTTGTGTGGCAATCAGAGGAGGGTCATTATAGCCACATATGTTTCTCCCGATGGCAGCAGATAGCGTTGTTCCGACGCTTTCCAGATGTCGTTAATGTAGACGGAACGCACGCAACAAACCGTTTTGGGTGAGTTTTTTATAGTACCTATTATTTGGCCTTTAGATACAAGCTGTATACTTTCCTGATAACGGACGGCATGGGTACCGGTCGTCCGGTTATGTATGCCTTCGTGGAGAGTGAACAGTTTGCTCCTATGCGTAAACTGTTTGACCTATTCAAGGAAATGATGGGAGAGCAGTATGCAGTTAGGACTTTCGTTATGGACAAGCTGGCGGCGCAAATGCGGGCTGCAAGAGTAGTGTTCGGCTGTGATATAATGCTGTGCTATTTTCATGTCAGAAAAGCTATCAGGAAGCACGTATGTATCATGTTATAACCATTTATTTATGGTCATAGGCACACTCTGCGAACAGCCGGCACATATTCCACCGCATGGCACGCCTGGACAACGCCGTACAGTAGGTTTTTGTTTATCGTAATACAGGCACACAGATTCCGCCAAGATCTGCAAATACTGCGCCGCACTGATCCACGATTTCTATCTTATCTAACTGCTCGCTGGCTGTACATTACCCGAAAATGGGCCGTACACGCACAGTCCGGAATGGTCCACTTTGGTAATGTGACCAACAACCGCCTGGAGAATGCTAACGGCCGCCTCAAAGACCGCGTTCACCACTCCGACACACTGGAGCATGCCATACAAAAGGTGTCCCGGCACGCCGAGTGGCTCATGCGAGAGTTCGAGATGCATACGTCGTATCATTGTGACCGACGGCAGATATTGGAGGGTGACAGCTACGTTCTGAACGTGGTTTGTCGAATGACGACGTATGCCTGTTCTCTCGTTTTGAGGCACTTGGGGCCGCGACCACCAAGGCTGCACTATGATGGTATTGGAACAAACAAGGTGAGGTTAACCTACGTTAACTAATTTATAGTTTGTGGTGCAAACACCCAGGTGCACGCAGACGGTTGACACCGGTGCTGGAGAATGCACATGCCCCTTTTACCAGGCGATGTGGCTTCCCTGCATACATCTATTCTCTGTATTTAGAGATCAGTCGGTTCCAAGCAGTAAGAAATATTTTTCATAGATTTATTTTTAGCTTGCTTCCCAATCCACCAACGGTGGCTGTCGGATTACAACCTACCAGAACAAGGTGTATCCCTTACACTTGTTCCCAAACAACCGCCGACAGTTTTGGACGGCCTTCGTAAACAACTGAACAGAGTGATGGATAGGATTCAGAAGCTGGAACCCAGGAGGGCCACAGCCATCTTTAAGCAATTCATTGCTCAGGGGCATATCCTGCTGCGACAAGGCTCAAAGTCTGCAACCGATGGCCTGCCGTCGGCGGTCGAGGATACTGCACCTCAACCGAGATGGCGGTCTAGGGACACCGACTTGGGCCTTTGTGTGCTCTGTGACCGGCCGACTACTATTAGTGACCGCTGGTGTCCAACCGATCGTGTATCATATCACGTCGATTGTTGCGATGGCGAACCTTGCCCGCTGTGCGGTGATGCTCTTCAGTCTTGTCCCAAAGGTAAGTCCACGGAAGAATTATTCACTTTCCGTTCTTAGCCCCCGGCCCGTCCAGAAAACGCAAAGGTGAGCCTGCAACCCGGTCCACCAAGAGGCCGTCTTATGATGTTGATCTGGACCGATGCACAGAAACCCAGCACAGCGTGTCCCGAAAATCTGTGTGTGTCCGCGTTTTCGGGTCCAAGGAGGAACTGCTAGACAGCCGTGAGTAAATATCTGACTACTACGACTAACGCTTTAGAGCGCCAGCTAGAAGAACGGGACGAAGATGATTTCATTTAAATTCTGTTAATGAGATATCATGTAAGTCTCGTATTTATTGATGGATACAGTAAGTAGGCATGGGAAATAGCCGCTGAAGATGGCACTGTGCTAACAAGCCTCTACGAAATTATAGCCGCCAAAGTGCTCCCATTTTAAGGTAAGTATTCCTTCCAGTTTTGCAGCCGCGTGTCTCATGGTGATGTTTCGATAACGTAACTTATATCTTCCTCCTTTCAGGACGTCAATGGCCAAATGAACAATCCGCACGAAGACGTCAATGCGCCTCCCGACAGGACATATGTACACGTCAAATGACCAATACAACTAAACTTTTTATGTCATCTATTTTGGACCTTTTCCCCGGTAGAGATGGATGGGCGCGCTCCGGCCAGCCGATTAGGCATCGCGGACCCCTAGCCGCATGTTAGTCGCGTGCGTCAGCTAGGTTCATTCAGCTGTCCGCTATGATCGACGTAGGTTCCATGTGGCTAGTTGATTGGACATCGTTGACCCCTAGCCGGATGTTAGTCGTGTGCCTCAACTAGGTTCGTTCAGCTGTCCGCTATGATCGACGTAGATTCCATGTGGCTCATTGATCAACGTCATGGTCTTCCTTGCATAATTAACAAACTTTATTGGAACACGATGCTGTTTTGAAAAAAACTCGAACGACTTCTCGCTAATATTGATCGCGGCTTACGCAAGTTGCACTGGTAACGGTAATTGTCAAGCAAAAATTGTTTACAGTAATAGCATCTTCGCATATTTCGCGTCCACAAGGGCCATGTAGATTCTAGTATGTGCAGAAAATTACTTCAGCTGCAAACGTATCTTAAAAAACTGTCCACTGTAAAGGAGTCATCTTTTTCCGCAATTCGCGGTTTCTTATCACATTAGGTAACGTATTCACAGTCAGTGGTGTTTATTGACCCTGAATATTCGCACACTTAAACAAGTCACCAATGTAGGTAATTCGCATAATGCATGTAAATGTACATTATGCATAGAAATTCGAAACTATGAAGTGGCAACCCTGAAAACGTCGTAGCTTTCGAGAAATCGATTCCATTGTTCGAATAGTGAGCGGCGTCTAGTAACTGATGTCAATATTTCGATGCCCTTCCGCGCCAAGTTCGAACAGGATCTACCTTTATTCGAGCGCCCGCTCTGACGAAAAAACGGGCCAGCTGGGGATGGGACGCAGAGCTCCCTGAACAATAGGTGAGCGTGTTATCCGCTGCACCACCTCGACGCTCCGGGAGGATCTTTTTTATTACCTGCGTACCGCATCTGCCAGATAGTTTTGTTGAGATTTGTGTTCAACGGACGTAAGCGCGCAATCCGATTCGTCACGTGACACGAGCTACTACATCGCGCCGTCAGCCGAAAACAGTTCTTTACTTTCCGGACGTGCTGGTTGTCTCCTGTAGCGTTGTCTTTCTATACGACCAATTTGCACTGACTGCAAGCATGTGTACGTTTGTATACCGTTTGGTGTTTACTAGTAGTCGCTTCCAGACAGCCCTGCGACCTCACTGAACATTTTATTTCTCCTGTCGATTGTGCTATTATTGACCGTACGTTTCGCCTAATTCACGATGTTTACTATCCCGTTTGTCCACAGAACCAGTTCTTGACAGTTTTCAATACATCATCTTCTGCCCTTGTCCGTCTGTTTCTATTGCCTACTGGATGCAGACAGCAATAATCCAATAGCCGCAGTCGTCCTGTAAGATGCTTTGCAGCCAAGATCTTACAATCACTATGGGCTAGTCAGCTGACATCACGGAGCATTTCTATGGCGACAACCCCGTAGAGGCTTGCTTACACGACGCCATCTTCAACGGCTGATTCGCATGGCAAAATTTTCCTGTTACCTACTGAATATAACCCTTGAGAAATATGAGACGTACATGAAATGCCTGAGGTCTCGTCAACAGACGAACAATTCGGAGCTGACGGGCCATGTGAGAGTCACATTAAATCATCTCCTCTTCCCTCTAGCTGGCGCTCTACGGCGTTAGTTGTAGTAGTCAGATATTTACTCACGTTTGTCGGTTAGCTACTCCTTGGAGCCGAAAATATGGACAAACAGAAGCTTCCGGGACTCTCCATGCTGGGAATATGTGCTTCGGTTGAGGGTAACATCGTAAGCCGCCTTGGTTGCGGACCGGTTAGCAAGCACACCTTTGCGTTTTCTGGACGGGCCGGGGGATGAGAAACAAAAATAACTTATTTGACTGTAGACTCATCCTTGGGACAAGCCTGAAGAGCATCACTGCACAGCGGGCATGGATCACCATGTCAACAGTCGACGTGATATGATACGCGAGCCGATGTACACCAGCGGTCACTGCCACCAGTAGGCCTGTTACAAGGTGCACAAAATCCGAAGTCCGTGTCTCTGGACCGCCATCTGGTTTGAGGTGCAGCGTCCCCGACCACCGACGGCAGGCCGTCAGTTGCAGACGTTGAGCCTTGTTGTTGCAGAACTTGCTCCTGAACAATCACCTGCTTAATGATGGCTGTCCCTCCTGGGTTCCAGCCCTTGAAGCTTATCCACCAATCAGTTCAGTTGTTTACGCAGGCCGTATAAGGCTGTCGGCAGTGGCTTGTGAACAAGTCTAAGGGATACACTTTTTTCTGGTAGGTTGTAGTCCGACAGCCATCGTTGATGGATTGGGAAGCAACCTTAGAAAAATCAATGAATAATATTTCGTACTGCTTGAAATCGTCTGACCTCTGAATACAGAGAACAAATGGACGCAGGGGTGCCACATCGCCCAGTACAAAAGATATGGGCATTCTCCAGCACCGTCTGGGAGCACCTGGGTGTTTGCATACTAATTATAATTTGGCTAACGTAGGTTGACCTCAGCTTGTTTGTTCCAACACTACGATAGTGCAGCCTTGGTGTCGCGGCCTCAGGTGCCTCAAAACGAGGGAACTTGCATACTTAATCATTCGGCAGTCAACGTTCAGAACGTAGCCGCTACCCTCCGGGATTTGCCGTCGGCCACAGTGATACGACGTATGCATCTCAACTTCTCTCATGAGCCACTCGGGGTGCCGAGACAGCTTGTGTGTGGCGTGCTCCAGTGTGTCTGGGTGGAGCACCCGGTTTTCCAGGCGGTTGTTTGCATTCTTCAGACGGTTGTTGGTCATATAACCAAAGTGGACCATCCCGGGCAGTGCGCGTTCAACCCATTTGCGGGTGATATACAACCATTGGGCCGTAAAGTATGAGGCGAATCGTGAGTCCGTGCGCCGCGGTATTTGTAGAACTTGCTGGAATCTGTGTGCTTGCATCATGATGAAGAAAAACCTACTGAAAATATTGTCCAAGCGAGCCATACGGCAAAATATGTGCCGGCTGTTCGCACAGCGTCTGTGTCCAAAAATACATGGGTGTTGTATGATACATACGTGCTTCCTAATAGATTTTCTAATATGAAAGAAGCACATGACGTCGCACTTGTGCAGTTGTGCCGCCAACTTGTCCATGACAAAAGACTTCGCCTGATACTGCTACCACATCATTTCCCTGAACGAGGCAAACAGTTTGCGCATAAAGGCAAACTATTCACTTTCCACAAGGACATACATAACCGGACTCCCGGCACCCATGCCATCCATGATCAGGAAGGTTTACAGCTTGTATCTACAGGCCGGATATTAGTTGCTTCAAAAAGACTTACCCAAAACGTTTTTTCGCGTGTGTTCCATCAACATTTACCACATCCGAGAAGGGTTAGAACAGCGCTATCGGCTGCCATCTGGAGAAGCATGTGGCTACAGTGACCTTCCACTGGCTGCAGCACAAGCACGCGTCTGATCTACCGAAGTTTTGCGAGGACCCAAAGCATATCATCTGCCACATTAAAAACTGACTACGCGTTACTTACTCAACAGATGTGGCTGACACTTCTGGCGGCAGTTGTATATGCCCTGAGTGGTAGGAACCTTGCCAAATTCATCGTCCACAAGCTGCCGCACTTCAAAAGACGGCGTTCCTGCAGGTGCCTAACTCCTATTCCATTAGCCGTCGATTTACCGGAAGCCGGTCGTACAAACACTCAAAAAACTTACGATTGTTTTTGAGATAATAAGGGGTGACCGCGAGGTAGTTCCTCTGCCTCCTTAAACAAAATCACACTGGAGAGCTGGTGCTCCGCATACTGTATGTCAATAGCAACCACGATCAGCTTACTAGCTTCTTCGGATTTGTCGACGTCTGCTTTGTCTTACAGGCCGCCTGGTGCATTTGTAGTACGCCGATTTGTGACGCAAGCCAGTTTTGGTGCTGGTGATCCTTGGATGCAAAATGATTTTTTCTGCAAAACCTCTGCAAGTGAAATAAAAGTTTTCACGCGAAAATGTTGCATTTTTTTGTGTATTTGCTCAAACCGAATCTGTTTTCATTTTGTTGCGGTTAGTTTTGATTAATATTCCCTCCTAATTATTTATTATTCGACTTTGTACTTGCTGGGCAATGGGTTCTGAAGTGGCTGCAGGTATATTTGTTGAGGAATTGGGGGCTCTCCGCTTTTCATCCGCCGCGTTAATGAGGAATGCAGTAAAGGAACATGTGACGAATAAATACGTTGTACTTGTGCGTGTAGCTAGTGGTTAAAGCATCAGTGCTGTTTTGGGTAACAATTTATATACTACAAAGCATAGTGTAGACTCTAGAACGCTCGATGAATTATTTCAGCTGCAGAACTACCTGCAACTTTCGTTCATTGTAAGCGATTAACGTTTAACCGCTATTCGTGATATCTTATTAGGCTGCGTTTTCCTCGTCGACGATGAACTTGAATATTTGCTCACTTAAAGAAATCACCCATGCAGATTAGTTGCAGCAAGATTTATCAGACATAGGCATTCATCACTATGAACTGGTAGCCTTGAAAACCCAGTAGTTTTTGAGAAATCGCTTCCATTTGGCGAATACCGAGCGGCGGAGAAGCTGCAATTTCTAATCTGGAACATTGTTGGCGAAAACCGCGTGCTACGGACGATGAACTGGAGACGCGAAATTACGGCGGTCACCGTCATAGAGACCACTGTGGGCTGTTTGCATCCTCCTAGTTACGTTTTGCACGGTTTCCTCGAAAGCGGTTGAAAGCCACACAAAGAACAGCAGTAACCAGCACCAGTGTGGAATCTGCAATCCTACCCCACTCTGGCCGCCCTGCTAATGTAGGCTCACCCTAAATGCAGTGTGTTTCCTATTAATCTGGTTTGCAGTGGACTTTAGGTGAACCTAACGGGTGGTTTTTAAACTCAACGTGGGGTTAAGCTGCATTCGGCTTGTGGCTGATCCAAGACGCCCAGTTCTTGATCATTTTTCATAAACACATGGGGCAACTTGTGACTGGTCCCCGTCTTCCATCATTCCAGCATGCTTTACTAAAGCGATCATTCTCGGGCAGTATGGCAGTACGGAACCGGCCGGTGGTGGTGCTTGTGATGATGATTAAATTTTGGGCGCACCTTTGCGTGTGCGGGCGGCAGAATTTCACTACGCTTCTCGCGGCAGGCATGGGGCATTTGGACTGCACATCAACAAATAGCCCAATTTTACACAGGTGAACGATATACTTCGATTGCTCAAGCCGAAGATATGGATTAGTTTCGCTCTAACGCAAGCCCCTGACTCAGGAATCTGGGCCGTATACCTGAGTTAGGAATCATACATCCGTCCTCCGTTTCATTAGACTGAACCACTGAACTTTCGCGGTGTCCTTCATGAGGCGGACGATTAAGTTCTTGTACGCTTGGTCGCAAAAGGCAGTCCTCATTTAGGGGCGCTGAAAGTAGGGTTGTGATAACGCAGAGAAAACACAGTGACTATTAAACGCAGGTCGGTACTGTGTCGAGAGCGCCGCTAGGGAATAAACATTAT
>SJOL01001685.1:21659-79673 GCA_004794785.1 Opisthorchis felineus | reverse complement strand
TTTGGTTGTGCTGCAGGTACTTCAATCGGGGAAAACATCCAGCACCACCGACTACGATGGCTCGGTCATGTGCTACGCATGCCGAAACACCGTCTACCGAGACGAGTGTTGTTCTCCGTGCCTTCTTCAGGATGGCGCAAACCGCGAGGTGGACAACGTATGACTTGGTAGAAGGGCGTGAAAGAGATCGCGAAGAGTTCGGGTGTTGTTGGGGTTGTACGCCTTCCAGGATGGGGCCCCCGTGACTCCGCCTGTGCTTGGCTGGAGACGTTGCAAGGAATTGCGGCTAATCGATGTCAGTGGAGTTCGTGCTGTCAGTTTCTTTTCAGATTGTCTGATTGAGCTTTTGGAGGTGTAGGCACCTCAGAAGGCTTGACATAGGCCAGCACTAGGTTCCCTCGCTCACCCACTCTCTTCTTTTCACTCTAGGGCTTTGAGTATAATTAGACGAACCTTATGGTTGTACGGCAGCGAAGCATCAGTGTCAACACTGATGTTGCTGTCTTTGATGACGATGATGATGACTGGTAGGAGACGCTGCAAGATATGGCTGCCAACCGATGTCAGTGGCGTTCTTGTTGTCAGTTTCTATCCAGATTGCCCGAATGAGTGTGTGGAGATGTAGGCACCTCGGAATGATTGTAGTAAGCTAGCACTAAGTCCCTTCCCCATCCACCTTTATTCTTTTCTTCACAATAAGGTTTTCACATAAATCATGGTTGTACGGCAGTGAAGCCTCGGTGTTGAACACTGATGTCATGCTGTCGATGATGATGATGATGACCATTGATGTGGCCCGTCTGGGGGTCCTCATCCAGGGAGACGGCAATGACCAGTGCAGTTGAGTTTGCTGGTACTTGCTTCCAAACTTCGCTGCTAAATCATTGTTTGACCTCCCCTGGCTCTTTTCCACCCTTCGCGTGGTTCTGCAACAAGAATCCTTCGTGGAAGTCGGTCGGCTGGCATACGGAGCACGTGATTAAGACAGTGCAACCTATGCAGTGTGACTATTTCATCTATCGTGGGTGATTTATTTCTTCCGATTACCATTCGACGTACTTCAGTATTGCTGATCCGGTGTTCCCACCAGACTCGGGCAGTTCTCCGAAGACTTCGGTCAGGTAACTGACATTCAAATGACCCAGCAATGTTTGCTTGTGTGGTGGGAAGGGGTTGGTTTGGGACATCGGTGGACACAGAACTGTGCGGGTAAATGGTAGTTCCCGGTTGCCCAGGACGAGAAAGGGGGCTTGTTCGATGTACCCCACCTCGAGTCTTTGACCCAAAAGTCTCGCCCACAAAGCAGTGGTAGGATGTAGGTATTCATTCAGGAACCCTGACCATAGCCTCTGATTCATAAGGCTCACCCGCGAGGCAGCGGATAGTACGGTTTTATTTGGGGACCCTTCCTGGGGTCGACGACTCGACAGTCCGACCTGCTAGGCTGCAGGGGTTTGGCTATCATGAGGGCGCAGCGAGTAAGTCACTACTGTCTCACTCCTGATGCGGCTGCGCACAGCAGGTGTCTTTTGAGCAGCACCGGTTTCTTTGGTTTTAAAAGTATTTCGACTGTATTGAATAATGCGCTGGTGGTCACGGTCAACTGTTGGTCAATCGGAGTGTGCGGTTTTTAGGGCCGAGGTTTTCTAGCCTGTCCTTCCTCGAGGGAAGGCAGCATCACTGCTTCCATGAATATGGACATTTTGATCGCCTGGGAGAAACACCTTACTGCCCTCACACTCCTATCGCAGAGGACAGTACGGCCTCATAGCACGATTACTCGTAGTACTGGGTCTCGCTGCTCTTGGTCTGGCTGGCCCCCTTCGGCCTTCCTGGCATGGTGTCGCCTTGTGGAACGACGTTCCAACCAGTGTAGCCCGCGGGACTATTGCGGTATTCAAGCCCGACGACCAGGTCAAAGTGGCAGCTTTAGTTCGGCGGAGATATGATATCATAAACCCCCAGGTTGGAGGGAGTTCCAGATTCAGCTAACATCTGACGGTCCACGGAATTGAACTGTCTTCGGAACTGGAAGACACATTTCCCGGAGGTCAAAGCCATGTCCTCTGTTCTGTATGATATCCAGTACTGCTGCAGAGGAAACTCCCAGCGTTTCGCAAACATATGGCGTTCCCGTTTTAGTGCAAACAGACATCCAGTAGTGTAGAAGTTGGAAGGCAGATCACAATTCGGTTATGATTAATTCCTCTGACTTGGAAATCTGCGAGGCCGTTGGTTGCGAAGCGAACCGTCCGCCACTTGCACGGCCTTGATGATCAAAAAGCGAATTGACTCTGGATGAATGGATCATTAGGATCCACAAATGTATCGCATGGAGAAGTAACAGTCGGCTATTGACCCACACCTGTAACTGATGGCGTATGATCAGTTGGGTCCGTGGTCACCTTGCTGTTAGAGGGCTTTCACTACACTGATGTCGTCGTCCTGAGTAGGGTTCAAGTAGGATTGCAGTTTGTCCTTCATTGCATCGGCTACTTTGCTTCTCTGGTTTGACTGGAAATAAGTCATGGAAAGACGCAATTCTTTACCATAAGCTTAGATGTCCAACCTAGTCCGCTTAGTATTAACGGAGAGCTCATAGACCAAGTCCATTCCCTCAAGTCTTTGCGCACCATCATCCTCCAAAATGGTCAAACACCGCAGTGGATAGACATTCGCACCGAAACCACGCAGAAAACGTTCAGTTAACTTGACGCCACTCAAAGGAAACGCTCGAAAATAAGTCTTTGAACGAACCTCCGAGTATACACTGCAATCGTCCCTTCCGTACTAACGTACGACTTGGACACCTGGCCTCTTCGAATCGTCGGTCTTCAGAGGCCTAAATTATTTTACCACTGCGCTTAAGGCAAGTACTCAAAATAATTTGGAACGAAAAGGGATCCATTAAGGTGTCAGAGACTGTTATAATGTTCCACGCCTCTCCAATTTGACCCAATGACACAGGCTGGGACAGGTCATCCGCAAACTGGACTCCAGACTGTCCAAAGCACCTTTGTCACTACCGCCCTGCTCAGAATGGCATTGTCACAGGAGAATGGTTGAAAATCTGGCTGCACACAGTTAAGACCGATGTTGAATTACTTGGTATGCGGGTAATCTACGGGGTCGAAAAGTGAAGCGTAAATTGGACACTGTGCTCGAATCTTATTGTCGATCGTGCTGCATTGGCGGCAACGATCCGGGATACTCCTGGGGCCGACTCGTCCTTCTCCGGGAGGAGTTCGTCGCAAAGTAATTGTAGGTAAGTTGCGTTCTTTTGCTGTTTTGACGATAATCTCCCCCCTAACAAATGTGCAATAAAGTGTCCAAAGGTGCACCGAAAAATACAGCCCGCACATTTAGTCGTCCGCGGCCGTATTCATAGGGCTTCTTTACTCTCCATTTCAGTCCTCCACGTTCGTGAGGTTTCTGGAATGAGTGGGGCACTGCAAAAGACCCTCGAGTTTTTAGCAGCCGTGTGTTTGTACGTATTCCTGTTCTACTCAATCTTTGCTGTCTATTATACCTCGCCGTTGGTTCGCGGAACTTCCCTCGTCCCTCTGAATGTCTCACATCTCGCCACGCATTTGATATTCATGGTCACAGATGGCATGCGCGCAGATAAACTTTTCGGATCCCAGTTGAAGTACACCCCATTTATCAGGTTCGTCTTGTGCTACATGTGACGTTTTTACAGAATCGTTTTCACTAGCTTGTCCTTGTGACCGGCAAACGGTGTACAGGAACCGAACCGTTATTACTACATCATCATCACAGACAGCACAACATGATTGTCCCATGTCCCATGATTGGCCACCGTATAACTAAAGTTCATTTGGAAACCTTTTCGTGATGAAAAGAATAAACTGGATTTAGTAGGGTCCTGGTGCTAGCCTACCACAATCATTTCGAGGTGCATAAACCTCCAGACATTCCTTCAAACAATCTGGGTAGAAACTGACCTCATGAAAGCCACTGAAATCGATTGGCATCGATATTTTGCAGCGTCGCCAACCATGCACATGAGAGATCACGCTTGCCCTTTACTAAGAGGCGAGTCGCACCCACTTTTCGTGATCGCTTTCACACCCCTCTGTCGGGTCAAAGATTGACCACCCCTCTGATTGTGCCATTTTGGGTTAGTCACGGAAAACAACACTTTTCGGTAAACAATCGTTCGATATACGCAACACATGACCAAACCATTATAACTGCTCGTACCCGTGGCGCGCTTTGATAAGATTAAACTGTGATCGGCCCGAAATGAATCCTGAATCGCATCTTTATATCGAATCCACTTCTGTGGAACGAGTAGGTTTGACATCCAGCATGGTCGTTGTTGTGACGTACTAAGATGAAAATACAAGAGTGTGTGTAGGTGAATGCTTACCGGATAAAAGTAAAGATGGTGGTATCGGCAATGATTTTTGAAGCGGCAATCTCCGCCTCTTCGGAGAGGTACGTTTATAGTTGCAGTATGGAAGCGCACGGTAGGAACGCCTAGACTATTTTGTTTTAAACGCACTTTGGCTTGTTTTTAGCGGCTGAAAATACCTGTGAATTTCATGATAAAAACGAGGGTAGCGAGCAACCCTTGTATTTTGTAATTGCTCATCTTTGTCAATACATCAAAAATTTACATGGCACACATGCGTGGCTGGATGAATTCGCAGATACGGATATAGAATGGGGGAGAGATTACACAGGTCAGTGGGTTACATAGTCAAATGGATTACTTCACAGTCAAACTAAGCCATGAAGACGGGATAGTAGGCCAGCACGAATTCAAAGGCAGGATAATTTTCTTTCGAGCACAACACTGGATTACATAGTCGAATTCCGATAGCCCCTGCAATCCGTACTGTTCGTGATCAGTTCAAGGGCACACATGTTTAGGACTTGGATGACATATTAATTTTCTGTGGAATGAGCGGTTCTGACCAAATGCGACGTGGTTACACTGGTTGCCGGGTCATACACTGTCCACCTCTCGGTGGCTTCCAATCAGCACAGGACTGGGCGAAAAGAACTCTGCGAGGCAGACGGTCCTTGGTCTTAGTCAAACAACTGTCTAAATTATGCTTCCGTTGTAGGCCACACGTAACTATGGAAGTGAATATACTGAACAATTGAGGTTTGCTCTTCGCTGTTTTCTTCCATCGCCTTTCTTCAGAATAGCACCATCAAGAAAATTTAGCGGACTGCTACGCTCAGGCTCTAAAGTATAGTTTATATTAGGGAGAACTCAGTTGAATTTGTCCAAGATCTAGGTTGGACTACTGTTTTCGCTTGAAATTACAAATATACGGTATATGTAGCAAATTGTCCGGTGAGCGTGTTCAGCTGTTGAGTTTCATATTTATTCATAAATAGGTCCGTCAAAAGTTGACCTGAAGGAGATTCCGTTGCGGCTTCATATTTTCCATATGGATTCCATTAGTGCAACTGGAGTGACTGTTACAGGTACAAGGTAGTTCCTTCAAACCTAAGATAGGGATGCCAGTGTTTGTCACTGCACTCTACCAAGTCGGAAACAATTTATTGACTCTGTGAACGTTACGTTGTTAATTTAGCTTTATACGTCAGCGGAGTAGTAGCGAGGTATGTCTATGAAACCATATGCTGGTACGAGTTCGAGATTCGAACCCGTGATTCGAACCCAACCTCGGCGTGGACCACTCCCGTGTAGGCTTCGGCAACCTGGCGGTACCTTAGCTCTCATGCTTCCTTGGGGTGTCGTGACACCTAGGCTCCGAAAAGGTGTTACGGTCGAACGACTATTATTTATTACTTATATGCTAGTACTTGTCTTCTGACTGCTTGTGACAGAATAGCAAGCTATTTAGCTGAGGCGTATCACTGAGCATTGAACATTCCCAAGATTGGCCCGAGTGCTAGACCAGGTTTATGTATTATATAGTCGAGATAGTGTAACAGTGGATTGAGGTCGCCAGAAGGCATTACCATCAATGCTGCATGCTTGCTTCAGATGCCCTAGTATTTCGGGGCAGTAGTCAGATAAAGCAACCAGAATTGTTTGGACGGATATGACATGATGTATACCATCTTGCCTGACGAGGAGGACGAGTTATGCGACCATGATAGTGGTGATTCATAAGAGATCGTGGTGCCGCTAGAGCCGAGAATACACCCGTTATTGGAACGAGTCTGTGATATATTCAATTGTCGATTTTGATTTATCGTGTGGTATCGGCTGCTGTGAAATCTGCGTTGTTAGGCACAACCACAAAATGCATCAGCTTTGGGGATTACAATAAACCGGCCACACGCAAGTCATGCTGTAGTTACATTTTGCTGGTGTCAGCTATGTCATATTTTATGGTGACCATCGTTCACTTGTAACATCCTTTTGGCATCTAGCTGCCGTGCTATCCGGAACAAGTACAAGTGCTGGGATACCGTTAGGCTGCCCAAGCTTAGACAGGAACAGTCGAGGTGCTTTGTTTGGTTCGAACCATGGACCTTCCGGTCAATAAGTTCGGGCCTGAACTATTGAGCTCAATGTTGACCATGGTAGTACCATTTTACCAATGTGCTATATTTTTATTATTATGAAAGATCATAATACGACCGCGACCATGGAAGTCAGAACAGACCACCAGATTTAAAAGAAACCCGGCCTCAACAGGAGAATTACCACCTTCTGTTTGAGACTTCGGGTAGACGTAGTTACCCTCGTGTTTCTGGGTCCGACTGCGGTCCTCTTTGCACTTCCTTTTTATTCCGCCAGGTGGTGTTCACTCACCTAACAATTTTGGGGATCTAATTTCAAACGTCATGACTTTAGTCGTCTTCACACCAGTACGGCAACACTGGTGTTTGTCGTACATCTACATCAATCCATCCAATTTAGGGTCTATAGTAAAGAGGAGAGAGAAAGAGAAAAGGGGAAAGAGCTTAGTGGTAGTTTATGACAAATACCGGAACTGTCCACAACAACCGCATCTTGCAACATATGCAGCCACGCACAGAGGGGATTCTGTGAACCTTATTGTGGAAGGCGGACAGTACCAACCACACCCAGACTTTGCAGTCGTCCTCTGTCCCTTCTGTCTCGTCATCGTTTGCCCTCCTTCTGGGATGCGCCACTCGGAATTTGTCGAAGTTGACTAGCCTTGGCAGCAACAGAATACGATGTGATAGAAGTATCGGCTTTGAAGGTTGCTAGACACTGAGCGTGTATCCACAGCTTTGCTCACTTCCGACCGTGGTATGGAACGGATTTTCAATGTAGACTCACGCCGGTAGTTATCTTGAAGCGTAGAGCAGCCAACCAATGAAAAACAGAAAAATACGGTTTGGACTCATGTCCAGGCGGCCAGTAATTGACTCCATTTTTCCCACTATACCTCATCTCCCAACTACTGGAATTTCCCAACTGCCACTGTGTCATCGTGCATTTTAACAGGTCGTTAACGTAGCATAATGGGTCATGGACAGACTATTCAACGGAAAAGGTTCCCTGTGGCTAAATACACTCATTTGCAAATTAACATGGTGTCGACGGGAGGCTCAACTGGATCCCAGCTGAATCTATTGTTTAGGATATTTTTGAGCTGAGTCTATCGTTAACAATAATTTGGTTTGAAAATGAGCGTAGAGCTAGAAACTCGGAGACTGTGCTTACTTCAGAAGCCCCAAGAAAGATGAAACTGGTTGTGCGTTGTGGAAGAGTTTTTCGCAACTTTACAAGTAGCATTGTGTCAAGAGAAGGTCCCTCGTTTCACAGGCTGCTTAACTTCCGCGACACAAATAGTGAAAAAGTGGCTAGCCCCAAAGCTGACTAGTTTATTTCCTAGGTTTTTTAAGCCAATGGTTGTACTGTCGGCCAGTCACCGTCTCACACTGGCAAACCGTCGATATCTCGTTTGTTTGAGTGTTTTCCCAGGGTGGAAGAAGTTTATTTTGGCTTGGTATTGCACTGCAGTCAGATTCTTATTACCACTCATGGGTTAACCAAGTGGGGGTATTGTCATTAAATCTCATCGTCTTATCTCCATGGTTTTATTGTCCGACCACTGTATGCGCAAACATTCGTTGGGCTGCAGGCAAAAGTTGTTTGTGTAATACCACATGTTTGATTTAAGTCAACACATTACCCGTAACTGAGCTGCGTTATCAATACTTTTATTATTAGTACTTTTCAGGGCCTCTGAAATATAGTTTCAAGCGCATATTCTCTCCGAAAGGATAAAATAAGGTTGTCGCATTCATAGTTGACTGTATGCTCTACACAATACACTAAACATATTCCCCGACTTTTTTTTTTAGGAACATACTGCTCAACAAGGGGGCTTGGGGCTTGTCTCACACTCGCGTCCCAACAGAGTCCAGACCAGGCCACATTGCTATGCTTGGTGGATTTTACGAAGATGTTGCTTCAATCACAAAAGGTTTGTCAGTGTTGCCACCTTCATTGTCCTATTATTCTGGATGGACTGGGATGTCTTCGATTTACTTTAATCGGAATTCGGTGGCCAACATCTACGGTGTCAACAACTGAAGCTCATTTCTGGTGTTGTGGCAATGCAGTTCCTCCCTAGAAAGACCACTTATGATCGGTTCCAAAAAAATTTCTTCAGCAATCAGGTTCCTCGGAAAAAACGCTTTTATTCGATTTCTTCAGTTGGTTTCTTTAGTGCCGGACAATCATATTTCTCGAATGGCATCCATCCTCTGTGATACATATACGGATGTAGCACAGTGAATGGACGAACAACCCCGGTGATACTGCACCAATTTACGGCTTCAGGTTCTCACCAAAAGGTATCACAGCAATGCTTCTAAATAGCCACTCACTGAGCAGTGACTCAGTTCCTGATAGGACTTGTGTGACCTGCCAGAGAATTGACCTTTTTGAGAACAACGTTCGTTCGTTCAGCTGTTGCACCCTTTCGGTGCCTAACTGCCATGCCACCAGAAGGAATCACGAGGGCCGGGATACTGCCAGGTTGCCCAAGCCTAGACAGGGGAAGTCGAGATGCAGAGGTCGGGTTCGAACCACGGACCTTCCGGTCAGTAAACTTGCGTTATTACCACTGAGCCAACATCTATAATCCGACCTGCTGCAGGCTATTGTTGCTAATGTCACATTTGCTGTCGCAATACTGAAGGTAGGTTAAGTTCACAGCAGTGTCCTGAGTGTGCTACTTGTTAGCAAATATGCTACCCTAGAATGTAAGCACTACTGAACACAGAGGGTGAGGCAGGCCAGCAACTCAGTTGCACACATTCATGTTTGTAGGTACTTTCAACTAGCAAGCCTGTTTGTCTCTACGCGTGTTATTTCACACATCGGGGGCGGCATGGTTAGAGCGCGGATTTCCTGACCTGAAGGTCCATGGTTCGAACCCTACCTCTGCATCTCGACTTCTGTCTAGGCTTGGGCAACCTGGTAGTATCTCAGCCTCCATTCTTCCTTCGGGTGGCATGGCAGCTAGGCACCGAAAGGGTGTTATTATCTTATTTCACACATCGATGCAACAGGCTTATGTTTCAGTTTATCATTTCTGCCGCAGTGATAGGCACATTCACTCCTTTATATATATGGCGAGCAGTCGTAAAACGAAGTATCCTTGTCGGCAATTCAACCCTCAATAACTTCTGGTTGTTTTCAAAAGATATACATCCGTTTGGATAGATTTACCTGTCGACTGACTACGTATCCTAACGATACAAGTGTTTCAGATTGAGAGCGAGGGAGAGATGGGCTTAGCACCATCACATCATGCACACGCTGTACCCTCTGAATTGGCTGCTTGACACTGGACTCTTGAGTTCTCTGACGTTATCTGTTCATCGGTGGCTTAGAAGCTCACTAATTCCCTTCCTGTCACGAATCATGGGACACGTGCCAGTTCGTCCCTGCCAAACGCTGGCTTTTTCAGAGGGGATATGATAAGCGTATACTTCGGAGCACGTATATCTTAACTCGTCTGTGTTCCAGCCAGGCTGGTCTCCATAGTCAAGTTGGGCTATGAAGGTGTTGATTCCGGTTGTTCATGGTACAACCCAGTGTCTAACAGTCTGATTTTTAGTCGAGAGTTGCACCAAGTATTTCCGGAACAAGGCCCTCACTGTCTCGTCAGTCCCGGATTGCATAACTTCTTGTCCTACATGGACAACAAGGCGTGATTATCTGCAAGTACATTAGTGTTGCGTCGATGTAACTCTGCTGGTTATCTCTTATCCTCCTCTCAGTCTAACTGATGGTGTAAGGAGGAAGGCCCTTCGCCGCGAAGTCGTTTATTAGCAAACACCAACCAACCACCAGTAGTATGCGCCGTTACAATGGTATCCCATATTGTCTCGCGGCACCAGGTGTGTTTTAGACAAATCCTACTTTGTCCTGCTTCTCATAGGGCACAAAGCTTTTACGTCCTTTATTTTTGAACCTCATTTTCCCCGTACTCTTCTATGAACAACTACTCTTCACGTTGGATTTCCTGGTGTCATTTGCGAAATTCTTACATCAGACAGGCTGTCTGTTGGTTGCGTTGTTTAATTTCAATTATACACTCCGTGCTTGTCACTGTTTTCAAAATGGACTCCTTTGTTAAATGCCGCTCTTCTCCGTGATTGCTTCATATCACACCCGTTTTGCCGATCCTTTCTACCAGGATGGCAAGCAAATGCCGTAGAATTCGACTCCATACTCAATCGTTCTCAGCGCGCTTGGGCTTGGGGTACACATGAAGTAGTTCAAGCTTTTGGTTTGAACACTGTGAATCTCGTGATGGCGAAGAGTTCCCCCAGTGAGTTGAGTGACTTGGTCAAGCATAGCATCTCGGATATCGACCGCTGGACGGTAGACCAGTTCTTGGTAGGTTGTGTTCTGCCTGTGCTTTTGCCTTGATTCTCTTGTTGTCGATTCTGTCTAGGTCCTATAATTTGTCATGTAACAGCGCTAAACTTCAGAATCGTTTATAGCAGCATAACAACAATAACCTTTTGTACATTTTCGCCCAAAACCATAGCCTGGATCAAACACCTCCCTTCGGATCGTGGAATTTTTCGAATACCAGTATGCATAATCCACCTACGTTTAAGCGCTCAAGCTTCGACCACAGCCCTATGCGCATACGCTAACGTCCGGTCACAATGACATGTGATACTGGCGGATATAGCAACATTGAACTTAATGACGATATCACTAAATCACATTTAGCGCGGGATTGCACCATTTCGAACTCGTAGGTAGCGCTCACACACACACACAGACCGAACGAACTGTGGAACTACCTGTGGAGCTACCTCCCGAACTTTCACGTCGGTGAAGGAAACCTGAACACCATTATATAGCCTTGTAGACATCATATGGAAAGTTTAAAGTCAAAACACAGTGTAGTGGAATAAGGTGTTTATAATCCGATGTTTCGGGTACCGTGGGCAACCTTTTTCATTTTTTAACGATCAGTTGAATGCCGGTCAAATTTGGGCCACCAGCTTGTATAGCTGATGTTGATTGCGAAGTTACTTTTTCTGCTGCTCAAAGGGGCCATAACTGTTGCAGCTAAACGAACTACTTAGCATCCGGACTTCCCAATCGCTCTTCTCAGCCTGCTCCTGTTACTTGAAGCAGGTGACCAAACGTTTCTCGGCGCTCAAAATCGACAAACTCGTTTTCTCACCGTGTTTTGTACTTTATTTTGCACGTATCAGCAGACTATCCGTGTACGCAAAGAATTTTCGTTCTGTCTTAGTCATTCTGGTGCAAGTCTTTGGTAGGTTTACCGTGCTTACTCTCTGTCTTGCCTTTAATTTGGAGGCCGAGTTGTACAATAAGGAGACCGGCTTCTTGGCTACATCACCCATATCGACCGACCAGTCTTCAACTCTGCGCAAAGGCCATGTGGCCTTCCTGCATTTGGATGCGGCTGATCTTGTGGGACACGCTTTTAAACCAAATTCAAATCAATATGTCGAGCTATTGCGTCATCTGGATGGCTTGGTAGAAGAGGTGGTTCGCGAAGTCAAAAAGGCCTCTGAGGGTTTGAATGTGACCGTAGCCTTTATCCTCACTGCAGATCACGGAATGACCGACTGGGGTGAGTTTTAGCTTTTTGCGGAATTCCATGTAGTTGTCCATTGCCAATGAGTTTTTAGGCTGCTACCGTATCACACCTCTCGAGAGCAGAATCCTCTCAATATGTTCTTGTATCACGTTTCCCTCATGATGGGCACTAGACGATGCAATATAATCATCACGCTTGAGCGCTCGTAGTGCATCGTGAAGGCATGCATCTCTGGACTTTGTTAACCACTTGCCACGAATCGGTGGGTTTTCAGTCGTAACTTCACAGCCCCGTCCGAGGAAATACATTGAGATTATTTTTGACCCCATACTCTTGATTCAGTTGTCCTCCCTCGTGTACTTGGCTCTCGAGATTTCCGTGAAATTGGACTGATTCATCATCGGGCTGTGTAAATTAGTTCACTTTTTGGAAGCGATCTATTCGTTGGATGTCAGCTGGCAGGTTCACAATGTTTTTCCTCATTGAAAAGGTTGTGCTTCTCCGGGAGTCATCCAATCACGCTATTATCTATGGATTTACCTACAGGTTGTGGTAGATTAGCCCCCGGAAGAGAGTAAAAATCCCAGGCTCGAATGGTCAGACTTGTGGGCACCTAGCAAGCGAGTGAATCTACTCAACTTCAACAATCGGATAGTCAGGCTTGATCACGCTTATCAATGGTTCAAAGACTAATTTTCCCCTTCTGTAGAGACCACCTGGATGGAATAAAGATAATCGTTCAGCTGTAGCCCCCTTTCGGGGGCTACAGCCATGCCACCCGAAGGAAGCGCGAAGGCTGGGATACTGCCAGGTTGCCCAAGCCCAGACAGGGGGAATCGAGATGCAGAGGGTCTGAACCACGGATTTTCCGGTCGGTAAATTCGCCCTCTAACCACTGAGCCATCTCGCCCATGGCATAACCAAAGTTACTATGTGCTTGGAAATCGTATCTCACGAGGGTGGTAACTGTACGGTCTGTGGAAGTCACGGAGCAGGAACGTCGCACACATTTCCTCAACGTTTTGCAAATGGGAGAACTTCGGCCGACTTTTGTTCGCTGAATAAGCTGTCTCAGAGATTTATAAATGGATTTACTTGAGGTATCATAATGGGCAAAGCCGACAGTAAATTACTTTTGTACGGCTATGCATATCTTCCGCGAACCTCGAAAAAGGCACGGAGACTGCGAAGTTTTCCAAGGCTGGACAACAGCAGTCGAAAGCCAAGGTTAGGTTCGGACCGCAGACCTTGCGGCCACTAGTTTCAAACGTTCACCATCTGGCTTTCTTGCGCTAAGTCGTTCAGGCTCAGGAACCCTAAACGAAGGGTCCGTAACCTGCACTCAGCCCTGGAATTTCGATCGTCACTCTCTAGTTTGGGACAGCGTTGCTGCATATCATACTCTGTGCTTCCTCCAGGTTGTGCAGCAGCTGCGAAACAGATGGCTGCCAAAAGTGAACAAATTGCAGTAGAAGGGTGACTTTCTAAGTGCTCTGCTCTCAGAATCCCAGGAACAAATGAATAGCGCTTCTACCTACCGCCGGGTAAGTAGGCATAAAATAAAGTGTTTTGTAAAATTGTCGTGAAACTCCACATATCAAGTCAGTAATTTCTTCTGCCATAGGGAACACGAGAGTTTTGAGTGAAACTCAAGTCTACATAATATAAACATCTGGCGGGGGACGGAAACCCGGGGCCTCATGTCTGCTGACTCTACGCACCTGAGACACCCCAAGTTCATTCTTATGACAACACCGTTGTTTGTCCCCGGGAGCCAAGTCGAACTCATTTCCATACTGTCATGTGCACCACTATCCTTTTCCGTTGTGCACTGATTTTGTTCAATACTATATGATTACCACAGACAATTGGTCAGAGCTTGTTGCAAGTGTATCTGGTGAGCTCCCACGACCTTCACCTTTCGGCATCACTGGAATACTGATACTACTGATGGTAACACTAACAGCTTGGACTTTGAAAGATTGATGACTTACCATTTATCGCGCCTATTCTGTACCCCACCCAGGTCAGCATAGTGCCTATCAGCGGTGTCACGTGAGAACCCAGCGTTCAAATGTCTCACTGCTTACTAGTTTTTGGTCACTAGAGAAGAGAATGGAGTAAATTTTGTTGTGTTTGCTTCTTCAAAACTAGAACGTCCCAGATTCATCCTTCGCCACTTACACGGTAGTTTGGCCAAGAGGTTGCAGTATCTTTTGTCCAACAATGTTTTTTATGCGACTTTGTTTACGTATTCTCAGAAGACTGTTTGTTGTCCCTTTTGATCGTTGTCTCGGTCGGATTAGATTTTGTGTTGAAAGTGATGAGTGCTTAAGAGCGGGATTGTGACGTTGGTATAATTCTGACCCGCTTTATGGTAAAAGTATTCTCAATAATAGGTGCTATTGGGTTCACTCGACGGGAAAACGCCCAGTAGTGTTCAGCCGGTTGGTTCCTTAGGGTGGTATTCTAGAGGATATTTTGTGTGCAGACTTGTTAATGAGTCATTTCCGATGAATCAGTGCATATATTGAGTAAAAACTGAAATACAATAGTTTAGCTGTTTCACCGTTTCCGTGCAACAGCTACTATGCAACCCGAACGAAGCACGAGGGCCGGCATACTGCCATGTTTCCCATCCTAGACGGGTTCAGTCAAGGTGCATAGGCACGCTTCGAACCACGGACGTTCCCGTCAGTAAGTTCGCGTGTTAGCTGTTGAGTTATCCTGAACGCATATTGGGTGATCCATCCATGAAGAAGATTGACCCGCTTGACCCTTATTTACTGTTGTCTGTCAACTGCTCCTAATCTAACTGTACCGTCCCACTAAGGAGGACAGCTACAGTTATTGCCCCCTCATTAATGGCTTGCCTTCAGTCGGTGCTCAGATCCTCGTAAAATGTGGCAGTTCCGGCTAATACAACTTATCGACCTTGTAAAATGATGGTTTCTCCTCATGTGACAATTCAAAGACAAGCACAAGAACGAGGCCAGGTCAATGTGATTCTGTATTCACCGTAAGGGGGTTCAGTTTGGAATGTACCTCCCAGAATTTACTCAGCCTATGCGCAAATCCTGTTGAAACCCAGCAGAACCTGAATCGAATACCAGGAGTTCAATCCGAAAAAAATTTAGTTGGTTATCTTGTTACACGTGCGCTACTATCTTGTGTCTATGTTCTCGATCATATTGAGGCTCACCTTCCAGTGTGATACCGCTTTCGGACTGAACAAGTACTTTGATCTGGAGACAGCCATTTTGCACGTGTTCTCTCCTCGAAGAAGAGTTTTACGATCTTTGTCGAATCATAGGAAAGAAGACAGAATGACTCAGTACGAGGCTGAAAGAAAGTAAGGGGATTTTGCCTGATAAGTTTAGGAAAAGTGTCCACACACCACTGAAGTAGGCACATGTTAGCACTCTACCAGATTAAGATGCCATCGGTGGAATTGACTCGACCTCCCTTACGACCGTCACCCACCACGAGCCCAGCATAAAACTTTCAGTTAAGCAGCCCGTCTATCCGCTGACGGCATGACCGCCATTGCGATCGATTAGGTGACATGGCTCATGAGGCTTGTAACCACATGCAGGAAGAATCACTTGGACCCCCGCCAGGATCGCGCAACTATGCCACAGCTTTCAGTTTGACAGTCATATGGCGTCTCCATCAGGCCTTTCTATAACAACAGATTAGAGCAGCGGGCAGCGCTTCCTTTGTCAGGTAGCGTTTAGGGATGCGTCGTGTTTGTCGCAATCACATTAACTCAGTCAGTTTTCCTATTGATTCTAACTCATTACCAACCGCCCGACTACGCAACGTTTCTTTGCGAACATGCTGCAGCTGACTCACGCTTGCTGCGCTGCAGGGCCACTAACAGACTAACGTTTCAATATGTCTAAGTTACTTGAATCCAAGGAACTGAATTTCGTAACCCCTGCTGCGACGTACACACTACGGTTTTGTTTCAGTAAAATTCTCCTACGACGCCAACTGACTACTGCCTACTACTACTACCTGAGCCTTGAAGCTAAATGCATTGACTTCATCCATCATAGCACTATCACGGTATATACAGCTGGTTACAAACGTAAATCGTAATTCGTCTATCTGAAATCTCAAACATCAACGCAGAGGAGTGAAAATCCCGATGGAGGATTACACTTTGAAGGCGCCAGACGCACACTAAAGTAGTGGACCCATTCCGATATCCCATTTGTGGCATACTGTGCACCGTATGTATATTCCAACTTTTCTAGTTATTTTGTAGATATCATTTTGATACTACGGTGCACGGTTCCTTGAAGTCTGCATGAAAATGGTGCGGGTGACAAAAGTTAGCCGGAAGTAGTAGAGGAGACAGCTTTGGTCGGACCCTTGTTGTTTTGGGAAGAGATGCGTGACTACTGGTGCGGAAATAAAGATAATAAAAATAAGATAATCATTAAGCTGTAACACCCTTTCGGTGCCTAGCTGGCATGCCGTCCGAAGGAATCACGAGGGCTGGGATACTGCCAGGTTGCCCAAGCCTAGACAGGGGAAGTCGAGATGCAGAGGTCGGGTTCGAACCATGGACCTTCCGGTTAGCAAATTCGCGCTCTAACCACTTGGGCCATATCGGAACTAAAGAGCATAGTGTGTATTTACGCGCTCTCATCATCGTTATAAGCAGCATAACATCAGTATTCAACATTGATGCTTCACTGTCGTATAATGCATGGTTATACGCGGGCTGGAATAGTGCTGGGGGGCCCAAACCTACACAGGAGGGTGATTAGGTTCCTCATCCAAAGCATTTGGCTCAAAAGCCTGATTGCAAAGCAGCGGTGTTTGGTGGGAAATGCAGGTGCATTACCATTTTTATAGAAAGCAAGTCGCCACACATATTCCAACCTCCAGCCTGAAGGACCAGGAAACTGTGTTGGTCAGACATCTAACCATTGACCAACCTGGTATGCGAGAGTCTGTGGGTGCCGCAAGGACACGCCCCCCCAGTATACCTTAATGTGTCACAGCGGCACAGACCTTCACACCACAGTAAGGTCTAGTCTCTTCCTAGTACTATGCAGGACCTGTAAGCTATCTCAGGGCTCTGCCGGGCTTTTTTTTACCGCATTACTCCTTTTTTATGATACCGTAGAAAAGACTAGGGGAATGCAGTCGTATGGGAGCGATGGTCTCACTATGGAGCGGTGAGTTGCATGGTAGTCCTGAATGTTGTGCACAGCCATACCATCACAGGCTGTTCACAAGAAGGGCCATTAAATGGAATAGTTACTGTGTTAGCCTTGGAAACAGCTCACCATCCTCGTCACTTTAATCCCGACCTTGCTGGCGTAACCGTAGCCTTCAACACTTTCTGCAATTTTAAGGACAATCAGTAATACAACACCACCAAATGTATGATCGGATACTGCAAACTAATCTTTGAACTGTCCGGTTGTCGCTTTATTTGGCTGTTTCATCCTACGATCCACTATATATTAGACAATTTGAATGAAGGTATTATTGTGTATCGCAGAATGAACGCAACTATTCGAAAACTCATCTTTTGCGTTGGAACTTGTTGTTGTGACTCATTTGTTTTATTTTGTGGTACTTTTTCGCACAGGAAGTCATGGGGCTGGATCTATCCATGAGACGGTCACACCATTACTTGTTTGGGGTGAGGGCCTAAGCGGTCCAAAACTCCTTCCGGACACTGAAATTGGACAACCGGTACCCACGGACAAGTACGGCCTACCGCCACACATTGAAGGACGCGTGAGGCGTGATATACAACAGGCTGATTTGTGTCCGCTTATGGCCAGTTTGATCGGAGTTCCTATTCCAGTCAATTCCGTCGTAAGTAATTACATGCCTTGTTTTATGTACGGAGGATGCGTACTGACGAGGTTCGTTGTGAACTTCATACAAGCGAACTGACTCGGTAAGGGTGAACTGGAGCCGACACGTGGATGATTCGTTTTCATTGAATGCCGCTCATGCTCGGTGTCTTCTGATCGATTACTGTGTATGCCTGTTACTGGCCGACTGGAGGCGGTCGTTTTGAGAGGCACAGCTCAGTTCTATCGCCTTAACAGCGTGATCTGATTCGTAACACAGGGCAAAAAATGATAATAATAATGTAATCGTTCATGTTTGGTGCATCACATTCAATTACTGAACACCATAAACGAGAGATTAGGACGAAATTCAATTTAGTCTCCCGTCAACACAAAGTTAATTTCCTACAAACACACAGTTCGGTGTCCAAGTACGAAGTAGGATTGATGGGGATTTGAGAAGCGGGCCTACCTGATGAGCCCGAAGAAGGGTGAAATCGCTAATGGGATGTCCAGGGTTTCCATCGACCTTATGGGTAGTATAGAAACATCTTTTTGGAGAGCAACTTGACCTGGTTCGCACGGTGGTACGGGTTGCGTTCGTTACAAATGGTTCTCGCTTCTGTTTGGAGTTGATCTATGGTATATACACTGCGATAAAGCTGTTGATTGTACATTGTTATATTTATATGTATCGTGTTATGTATTATGTCCTATATTATGTTTAGTATATTATTTATTACAATAATTTTGTCGCATAATATTGTAGCTGCACTGCCACTGAATGGAAGGGAACGAAGTTCTGGTCAGAAGCTGTTAGATCTCATCAGGATTGAGTCCAAGGATTTACAGGAATATTACTTTAATCGACTGGCGCAAAAACACCAAAATAAAAAAAAATTGATGTAAGAAAGTTGCCGGTGAAAGGTGGAAAGCCCTTCGCTGCGAATTTGTTTGTTAGCAAAGACGAACTAAACAGTTACAAGCCATTAGAAAAGAAAGTAAATATTTCATCTGCACAGAGTTTTTGTGAAGTGAACAGTCTCACGCGTCCTTTTGAAGTTTCCTAGGAGTCCATTAACTATTAAATAATGGTAAACGAACACTGAAAAGCGGTTCCACAATTTCCGTATTAACCTTCACCTTCCGGCGGAGCCTGGACACCGGACAGTAGACTACTTGCATCCTTCATCAGTAATATACACCCTTACACCGGGACCACTCCGTGATTTCTTCCAGGTCGGAAGGGATTTTGATGATATTTGCTGTGCATTTCTCTGGAGAACCTCTAAATCACTTCGTTATAGTTTTATTTAGTGTGGCTGTTACTTTGATGGACAACGAACGGTTGCCGTGATCCATTGTACATCTGCTGTGGAGATCTGGACTACAATTTGACCGGTCCAGCACCTATTGAAGCCAGCTGATAATAGTGTGTCGTCCCCGGGATAGTTAGCTTGGATTGTTGAATGGTTCTGTCTGAGATCCAATTTTTGCAACGGTTTTATTTACGGCCCCACCAGGATGTACATCTCTCTTTCATCGTCGATTCCACGCCACATCACGATTTCCCCGGGTGATGTTGGGTGGTTGTTACGATCTGAACGGGTACGACCAACGACTGTACGCGACTTGAGAACGAGCGCACAAATCCCCCAAATCTATAACGCGAGCCCTTCTCCTAGCACAGAGAGAAGACCGGGCCTTTGGAGGAGAGCTTTTACTGCCCACAACCAAAGTCAAGGTGCAGTGGGCGCAACGCCGAACATACGTTTTGAACGATTTTGGAGAACTATAAATTCGTTAACACACACAAAGCGCAACTGGCTAATAGGAGGGAAGCGCAGTCCTTCTGGAATAACGTGCAACATGGTGGAAAATGCGCGAAAATTCAAATTTTCGGAAAATAACGTTGGCGATAACTCAATAAATAAGCGGTTTTTGGAGATACTGATAGCCCAAACAGCGGTATGTGACCTCTGACAGTCAGTTGGTTATTTAGCTCGATGAACGTTCGAGTCGCTTCTCTGGATCGGTAGTGCCACTTTGAAACGTTCCTTTGGTAGGGTTTCACGTCTGGTGGTGTGTTGAGGCTTGAACTTTGCAAGCACGAGCACGTGTTCTCACCCACAACCGTTTCCAATTTCGGGCTACGAACCGACCGACAGTGCCCATGGAGCCGATACCAGGATGGTTCATCTGGGAAGCGGTGCGACCATCGTTGGGACACTACCAATGGCAGTTAAGCGGCAGTACGTATTACTGGTTTATTTCTGTCAATGATGGTAATGACTTGAAGTTTACCAACGCGCCATTCTGGGATCATCTTTCGAGGCCGTATGGCTGAACAATGTGACGCGTGGCGTCGGCTGAAGCGCCAGTACACATTTCGGCCATTAGTAATCCAAGGATATGACGGCTGGATTTTCGAGCGACCATCTACTATAGTTGGTCGGAGAATCCATCTCGAATAGTGACATACGATGGAGACGTTCACGTAGGCTGCAATGACGATGGAATTTAGCGACTGTCCTGTGAAATCGGCTCTTGAGATTCTGGGGAGCTAAGCTTCCAAGAGATGAGAGCGCTGTGAGTGTGGTCGCTGGGGACGAATGCTACACCATACCGGCCGGAGTCGTCATTTGAGCTAATGTGGTACATCCTGTAATGTGTTTCCAAAGGCACCCGTTACCTACCTTATTAAGACGTTTGGAGGCTCTTTATGAGAAGACATGCGTCACACCCTTTTTATAGGAAGTGAACGCAGATTGAGTTTATTATAGACATCGATCATGTTTTAGGGTGATGTGTTTGCCTAAACACATTCTAGACTTCTGTTGGCTCGATTTCCAGCGATTTCAGTTCAGGGAGGCGCTAACACCCGTCACCCGCTTTTCATGCGATAAATCCATCTTTGCAAATCTCACCATGAGGTCACAACCCTAAAGATTTCACCTACTTATCTTCTTCTCGAGGGGAGACGAGTCGGACAATTTCCATGAGCTTGCAGATAGTCAAACTCACGTTTCTAAGTTGTAATACTCCATCCGCTGCGGTGCATCCAGAAATTTTCCATTGCATTGATATACTCATGACCTGTGATATGTTTACGCCTCGCAGTTTGTCTCCTGCATCCAGATGTTTCGTTTTGCTGTCCGACACTATTTGGGTCTCACTACACAACGCTTCTCCTTCCCCAGGGCCGTGTGCCACTGGCATTGCTAAATGTGAGCGATTCTGTCAAAGTCAAGCTGGTTCGCGCTAATTGTCTTCAGCTGCTTTCTCAGCTTCGAGTGAGTCATCGGTTGCATAAAGCAGTCCTTTTTTTTACTAGCTGGCTGCTCTTGTTGAACTGCTATTTTAGTATTTTTTTATTGTCAAACACCTGTTTTCCTCCCGTAGTGAATCTATCGCGATGGGATAGCCGTTTTGGTAAACAGCAGTACCAGCTATTTTTTTGTTTCCTTGCTTTTTCAAACGACATGGTTTCTTTTACCCTCATCTATTGTAGCTGAAACGAGAGGAGAAGCTCCGGAGTCACTTTAAATTCTTCTTCAAGGAATTTCCGTAAGTTCATTTAGTTGTGCGCGGTATCACTGTTTTAGAAATTAACCATTTGCGGTTGCTCTCCGTTGTGCTGAAATTCGTGTCAACTGCCAGTTCGTCATGGCCGACTGCGCAGCACGTGCAGTTGATCCGTAAGCAATCTCAGTTATCCCTTTGCATAGTGCAGGATCATAATTTTCTGGGTGAGCGTATCCAATCAGCTTCTGGTCTCAGCCGTAGGCTGTACTAACCCAGTCCGCTCCATCCCTTCTCGCCTCCAACACCTGAATTGACGAAGAAGGGCGCACAGAAAAAAAGTGAAGGAAGGAAAGGGAAGGTATCTTTAGCGACCTGCACTCATTTGCATATCAATTTGGTTTTGACGGGAGAATCACCTGGAACCCAGCTGAATCTCTCGTGTATGGTGTTTTCAAGCAACTAAATGTACTGCACCAGGTAGCCTCATGTTTCAGTTGGTACGATATTCGAGATATCGCGACACATGTATAGACGTAATACACTGCTGGAAACCCTTCGACAGCCCGTGAATGGTTTCGCCTTGGGGCTCATCAGATAGGCGCACTCCCTGAGTTTTCGTCAACCTTATGTTCTACTTGGACCCAAATTGCACGAAATTAGCGAAATGCACTCATTTGCATACCAATTTCGTTTTGACGGGAAGATGTTTTTCACTCGCATGGCTGAATTCACGACTGCATGCCACCTGATTGCTCATTAGGGTGTGCGCAAGTTAGTGTTGACCACAGCAACGTTCGGACAAACAATATAACAGATAGCCTTCTTTACAAGTTTAGGTCTTCTAGCTTACTGGCACCGAAGTAATCCATCGAAGTGGCTGCGGCGGTTGGACCAAAAATTGTAACTTTCCGGCGAAGAGCCCGTTGGTTTTAATGGAGGTTGAACGAAGTGATGAACGATTTGGCCTGCCTGCAAGACAGTGCAGTAGTTGTACAATCGATGTTGCAGTTTTCTGAAGGTAGGTTGGTTTTTGAAATGCCAGTATTCAAAATGTTGAGGGTGCAGTTGATTCTCAGCACGCTACTAGTGGCATCGTAAAGCGCTGGTAAATACCGAGTGCACGGGTGCTTAGTAACTTTAGGCGACCTCACTATGTTCGAGGTAGTACAGCGGTTAACGCGCGAACTTACTGACAGGAAGGTCCGTGTTTCGAATCTAACCCCAACATCTTATGGTAACTCAACGCAACACCATGTAGGTGTTCAGGTCGAATAAGGATATCATTTCCACATACTACGATGCCAGTCATTCGGGAACCTCAATGAACTCAACCCACCTTGAAACAGGGGATAGGGGAAGGGGAAGAATAAGCCTTTCGTGATATTGACGGGTTTTATTCTCAGTGGACATTTGCTAGACTCTCATAGTCTCGTTAGGTAAATCCACAGTCGTTTATCTCCACTCATTTTCATATTATTTCTGAAGATACCTTGTAGTTCACTTCCCTGGCCTGTGACGTGATGACTGCTCCAGTAGAGGACCTCAGATTATCAATTTAAATTCAATTTATCAGCTATAAACCATGTACCATTGGCAGATTGGTTCCAGCTGCTACAGTTTCGCTAACCGGAAAACGGGACAGTGCGGGACATACGGCCAAGCCTTGGAGGCGATGGCATGTTCAGTTAGTTCGGGAATCGGATAGCTACCCATTGAAGACGATATCTTTGATGCACGAGCGCCACTGGCTGCGCGATTGGGCAATTTCTGCCAGTGTCGTTAACCATTGATGAGATGAGTCCGGGGGTCCCCATCCAGATAGGCGGCAGTTGCCGACCCGACTAAGTTTACTGGTTGGTGTTTTCATACTTCGTTGCCATGTCATACACTGTCCACCTCTCGGTCGCTTCCACTCAGAACAGGGCTGGGCGATCACCAAAGACCAGTGATTTCAGGCATCACATTCCTACTTTCGAGGGATTAGTTTGAAACAGAGTAAAATTATGGATGTTTATTTAGTACTGTAGAGCGCAACTATAGGATGATCCGCTGGGCTGTCAAACGCGAACGTCTGTCTTGCATTTTCTCCGCCCTGTTTACCTTTCCGCCTTGGTGATTCGGTTTTTGCAAGAGCTAAAACCTTTACAAGGGTTGTTGACGGGTCTGATTAAAAGTGGTCATTCCAGAGGGATTTGTTTCATTATGAAGTACTCTTTTCCTGTCTAGGCTTGTGCAACCTGAGTGTATCTCAGCCCTCGTGTTTCCTTCGGGTAGCATGACAGCTAGGCACCGAAAGGGTGTTACAGCTGAACGACAACGCTGTATTCTCTCCCTCTCTCATCACCTCGAAAGGGCAACTCGATTCTACTGTATTAGAGGAAAGCGTAGCATAGCAGTAACGCAGCCGTGCTCAGCCACACGGTCGCAATGGAGAGGGAATTGTTGTTTGCCCTGCTCGCCAAATTTCGCAATTTCCCAGTGTTTAATCACCATTCGACGAGACGTCAGTTCGCTGATTGTGAGAGGGTGTCATTAGCTGGAGGGAACAACGTAACTGATGATAGTTTCTCCCTACTCTTCTTCCCTTCCACAGTCTGCTGAACGAACAGGACACGCGGAGACGGCTGAAGGAAGCGGAAAAATTGGAATCATCTCGTGCCTATCCTCAGTCGGTTAGTTACATGTTTTTTTTTGTCGACATTTTCTGTTTGTTGCTGTAACAGTTCACTGTGCCATTGTCCGTTTGGTTTACATAGTTTAAAATTATCTCATCCCGACCTAAAGCTGTCACCTTGACTTGGGGATTGGGCTTGAGTGCTGCAATGATCCCGCGGGCTATACTGCCTGGAACTCCGTTCCACAAGGTGCAACCATGCCAGGAAGTCCGAAGGGGAGCAGTTAGACTAACAGCAGCGAGACCTCTTACCATGAGTGATCGTGCTACGAAGCAGTCTGGGGTAAATTCGTACTGTCTTCTGCGATAGGGGTGTGAAGGCATTAAGGTGTTTCCCCCAGGTGACCAGAATGTCCATATTCATAGAAGCATCGATACTGCCTTCTCCCGAGGAAGGACGGGTTAGAAAAGGTCGGCTCCAAAAACCGCACACTCCGATCGCCCAACGGTTGACCGTGACTGCCGGCGCATTATTCAGTACGGTCGAAATACTTTTAAAACTAAAGAGCCCGGTGCTGCTCACAAGGCACCTGCTGTGCGCAGCCGCACCAGAAATGAGACAGTAATGCCTCATTCCCTGTGCCCTCGGGTTAAGCCAACCCCCTGCATCCGAGCAGGTCGGGCTATTGAGTCATCGGCTCCGGGCAGGGTCCCCAAAGAAAACCCCAATGTCCGCTGCTTCGCGGTCAGACTTCTGAATCAGAGGCTAGGGTCGGGGTCCCCGAACATAACCCTACATCCTCCCACTGCCTTGTGGGTCAGACTTTTAAGTCAAAGGCTCAAGGTGTGGTGCCTCAACCAAACCCCCTTCCTCGGCCTGGGCAACCTGGAAGCATCATTTGCCCGCTCAGTTCTGTGTTCACCGATGTCCCTTCCCAACCCCCTCCCACCACACAAGCAAACGTCGCTGGGTCATTTGACTGTCAGTTATCTGACCGAAGGGCCTTATGTTCCTCTCTACCTATTAACAATAAACAAAATAACACCTTTCTAAATCCATGAGATCCTTTCTATATAGGAGCTTTTAACGTCTGTACTCTATGTCAAATTCGCAGACAGGCAATGCATGCTGAAACCTTATATTCCCTTAAAATTGACGTATGCTGTGTCTCCGAAACACGCATACATGACCCAAGCGTGGTTGTGCATCTCAGAACGCCAAGGATGAACGCAGCTCTTTCACATTTCTCCCTCCGTGTGTCCGGTGACCCAGAAGCGATGCCTCGTGGAATATATGGTGTGGGAGTTGCACTCAGCTCTTTGCTGTTTTGGATACCGGTGAACGGAATGTAAACGTTAATCGCCCGTTGGAAGAAGAAATAATGTACAAAATATCCATATTGAAAGGTGAGAGGGCACCAGGAATCCCTGGTGACTCGTCTAACAAAGCTTGTTGGTGCGACATGGAGCGAAGAGAAGGTGCCTGCAGGATGGGACATGTTAACAGTTATTCCTGTCTTCAAAAAGTATGTGCGGACGCTGTGTGAGAACCACTGATGTATCAGCCTGGTAGCTGTGGCATCGCAGGTTGTCTCTGGTCTTATTCGTCGAAGGTTGACTGAACACAGGGCGAGACAGATCCGTGAAAACCAAACTGGTTTCCGTCCTGCAAGAGGATGCATCGACCACATTTTCACCCTCTGACAGATTTAGGAGCAGCGACACTGTTTCCAGTGACGAACAGTGGTTGTGTTCCTTGATTTGAAAACTGCCTTTGACTCCGTGGACCGTCAGTCACTATGGCAGTGTGTGTGGAGCAGAGGTGCCCTCTATAAGTTGTTGACCCTCCTTAAGGCGCTGTACGCCAACTTCCGCGGATGTGTGAAGGTCTGCGGGAAGCTCTCACCTGAGTTCACCACATCAAGTGGGGTCAGGCAAGGCTGTCCTCTTTCACCTTTCCTCTTCAAATTCGTCATTGAAACGATCATGGAAGACTCACTACCAGTCTCTAATGCCTGTTGGTCGAAGTGCTCCGTGGGCGTTCGCTCACAGATATTGACTATGGAGACGACAAACATCTTGGATCTGACGCAAATGTAATGCAAACAATATTAAATAATCTAAATCTGCCACACGGTTTGGCATGCGTTACACACCTGCAAAGTGTTAATTGCTGCTACCTGATTGGGTGGCTTCAAACCCTAACCTCATGTCTTCGGATGACCTGATTGATGTAGTAGACATTTGTCTACGTGGGCAGTTGTGTCATTCCCGGTGGTCTCCCGAAAGATGATATTTCCATCGGGATTGGGAAGGCCAGAACAGCTTTCGTGAACGTGTATCACCTGTGGCGTAGGCGTGACATCAGTCTATCCGTCAAAGGTCGAGTTTGCGATGCCGGGATTCGACCCATATTTCTATACGGTTAAGAAACCTGGCCATTGTGCGCCGGGGACGTGAAAAGACTTTCAGTGTTTGACCATCGATGTTTTCGGAGCATAGCCTGAGTCTGGTGGGAACACCGGATCAGTAATGCTGAGGTACATCGAATAGTGTTCAGAAGAAATATTTCGTCCACAATAGATGAACTTATCACACTGCGTACGTTGCGCTGGCTTGGCCACGTGTTCTGTATGCCATTCGACCGACTTCTTTGGAGGGCTCCTCCCGCACAACCACATGAAGGGTGGAAACAAGCCAGGGGACGTCAAACAATGGCTTGGTAGCAAAGTATGAAAGCCAGTACCAGCACACAGTTAAGCTGTCATTGCCGTCTACCTAGATGGGGACCCCTAGACGGGACACATCAATGGTTAGAGACATTGTCAGACATGGACCATTGGCGCCTTCAATGGCGCTTCTACGTCCAATTTATTGCCCTCAATGCATAACTCCCTTTCAGTTTCCCCAATGAAAAGTCCACTGATATCCCTGTAGTTACACATCAATCATATCACCTACCACCTCCAATGCGCAGCTACCAACCCTATCTCCCGAAATTATCGGCGAACGAAACTGTGGCAGCTATAACCACTGTACGGCAAGTATGCGGTTTTTACAGCTGATGATGATGATGATGACTCTACTTCATCTCATCCGGTTAGTTTGTCGTGGTTTGTTTTGAGGAGTATCTGGGTCCATTGCTGTTCAATCGCTCGGACTGTGCCATCTTTTTGGAGCTCTGTTCATCGTTTTCAGCTTTGAGTCTTATCCCCCTTGCTATCGCTTCCAATTGAGACTTGATGATTCTGTCATCCTTCCAGTATAACTCTCTTCGGATCCCCAACATACGGTTGACAGCACATATCCATTCCAGCATATAGCGCTGATCCCAATCAGGGAGATTCCTCGCATACGTTTCGATGGAACAACGAAGTGCGATTGTTTGATTCGCGTTTCGGCCCCATTTATCACTTTGCAACCGATTTTACTAAGTCGTTCTTGGCCCTTCTGTAACGACCAGTCTTGTTCGTTATTGGTGACAGGTATGTGATCTAGACGTTTGTGCTGGCATCGCTGGACGCCTTTCATTCTTTTCGGGCTTGATTGTGAAATTCCAGTTGGAGAGATGTGAAATTACAGTTTGCACCGTCTTTATTAACACCACAAGCATTTCAATTTTGCACACTTGAAATGTGTGTCAGACCTGGACACCTATGTCAGCCGCCAATAATCAAAAGTCGTCAGCAGCCCCTTTGCTAACCGTCCTGGCACCAATTTCGGCTGAATGGACCGTCGACGCCATTACGACTCGACAACTGACGAGCGAGGTAGACATTAGGAAGGAGAAACTGGCTACACGAGAAACTACCACAGCATTATATATTCAGATCTGATTAGAAATAAGGTGAGAGCATGTCACTCGGTGGATTGCCTGGGTCAGCTCATCCTGCAACCGAAGTTGATCTTGCCATAATTTGTGAACCAGTCCATCAAGATGTTGACATGTCAGGTCTCAGCTCCGCATAAGTTTACTGCTGGTATTCAAGGAGACTCACTCGGAATTCCTCTGAGTCTCAACTACATGTACTCCACAAAGACGGTCTCTCTAATTTCAGTTGAAACGATATTCAAGATATCGTAGTATGTTTTAATACTACTCAACTGAGCAGCTGTCAAAATCAGCTTGATTTGCAACTGAGTGCTCATCATAACATGGCTTTGTTTGTCTTATCCACAATTCACTCTACTCTCTGTTTCTGTGGTAGTTGCTTTGCTGTATTTGGGGTCACTGTAAGGGATTGTTTAACTTCCGCTTGGTCATTGTCCTGAGATTACTCTTAGACGATTAAATGGTGCAAATGATTCAGGTAGCTTGACTTATACACTCATCTGCATGCCAATTTGGTTTTGACGGGAGACTCACGTGGAACCCATCTGAATCCCTCGTTTTTTGGTGCTCTCTTAACCAACTAAACGTACTGCACCAGGCCGCCTCACGTTTCAGTTAATACAATATTCTAGATATCGCAATACATTTTCTAGACGTGATACACTACTCATAAGTTTGCTGAAAACCCGTCGTGGGCTGTCGAAGAATATTAAGTGTATTCAGGTAGCTCTCCAAACTGGATGCATTAGCTATTGGGTTCACTGCTATAATTAGTAATCCCCTCATTCCTATATCTGATTTTCTACCGTTTACATCATGCACCCAACGTACTAAAGAATATCTTGAAGGAATCACTGGGAATCTAAGTATCCTGTTCCCATTTAACTGAGTTTTCTGTCTGGGCAACGTTAAATCGTATGTACTTCTCCAAATGAACCAAGTCGTGTTCATCAACATGTTATATTACCTCAAATTTACATGCTGTGCCCAACTTAGGCGCAGCAGGCGACATCTGGTACGTTCCTAGAAAACGTGGCCAATTTCATCTGAGAGAGGCGGTGCTGTTTCGGGACACATCAAGCAGCGTCGTTCCGGGGAGATGCGGCGGTCCCACATAGGGCAGGTGTTGTATGCCTGCGTGCGGTTCATTCGTCATTGAGTACAACACCAGCTCACACAAAGGCTTGATTATCTTCATCCCGAATTCAAAATATATGGGTGAGAGAGGACAAAAAGATTGATAAATACAGGGCAATTCACAAGATTCCATGGAAGTCAAATAACCTAACAGACCCGTATATGCCGTACAAAACACTTATTCTAATATGTGTGAATGCACTGCTCGTTATAATTCTTGTTCCAAAAACATTCTATACTTTCGGTATACTCTCACCACGCTGATGCGCATATAAATGTCATGAAAGGTGTAATAGAATAGAGAAGTAAATTCCGAAATAATCCAGTAAAGAAACTCGATCGAATTCCCCTAAGAATTACACTAGCATATTAAACCTAATATCGTTCATGGCTTGCTAGTCCACGGTAGAGTTAACACTTTCACGTTTTACGCTTCTGAGAAATCAGTTTCGTGGGCGAATTTACACCGATCCAACTGTTGCGAGTGCATTTACTTAAAGCAGTCTCGTGGGACTCGGCATCTACGTGTTTTTATACCACACCTTTCGTCTTAGGAACTTTAGGCATTCAGTCATTTTATTCAAGCTGTGATTAGCAGAACAAGGGATGAAATGAAGTTTGTGAAGTTTTCGCGCATCTTGAGCGAGACTAACGGAAGTATTTCACTTTACAAAAGCAAACGGCTGTTATGCCGAAACGTAGCGTATAGGTGTATGATAACACATTGTTCGCCCGCTCCTCGTGAAGTCTTTAAGGCATTCAAAGCAATCATCTTTGCCTCACTCGTGAGATGAACGTGTCGATTCAATATCTAACAAGACTAGTAACTCCAGGCGCTCGAGGTGGTTCGAGCCCAACTCCGGCATCTTGACTGCTCCGACTGTCTAGGCTGGAAGGTTGTTACAGCTGAACGATCGTTACCTATTTAGCAACTTCAGCTATGAAGTCCTACATGTGGAAGCGAGTTGTGCAACTGTGGGAATGCGCGATCCGATGCCAGACCCGCAGATGGTCCGAAGGTCAGTGACTTGTTAGAGTAACATTCGGAATGTTTACGAGTAATGAGTTTTTCCACCAGTCCCAAATTTCTGGCTTGATTATCCGTAGTAAATTTGGAAGTTCTTAATAAAGTGACGCTGCGTTTCAGAACATAAATTATCGTTATCAGTATCGCTGTCTCGTGATGGTCTTGTAAGTTCTCTGATCAGGGCTCAATTTATAACAATATGATATATATATATATATATATATATATATATAATAGTCGTTCAGCTTTGGCATCCTTTCAGTACATAGCTTCCATGCTACCCGAAGTAAGCACGAGGGCTGAGATACTGCCAGGTTGCCCAAGCTTAGACAGGAGCAGTCGAGATGCTGGGGTTGGGTTCGAACCACGGACCTTCTTGTCAGTAAGTTTGCGCCTTGACCACCAAGCTATCTTGAGCTCCTTCATAACAATACATAACGGTCACTCTGACCAATTACTGTGGCTGTAAATGAGTGCTCGTTTCCGAAACTTGTGCAAGCTGGCTTTCCGAGTTTGTCACAGATGCGCCATGGCTGTGCGGTTAGTTTTATTGGATTGAATTTCAAATTTAAGCTTCAGTGATTAAACTTCAAGTTCGGGTTGGCCGAGGCTATCATTTGAAAGATTTGTTGCATCGGGCGGAAAATCAGTATTTATCAAAGCCTGTCAAAGTTTGTGTGAATGTCGCTCAACATATCGTGACATTGGTGCGTCGGTGATTCAGGAATTCGATCAAGTGTACAACAGTCAGTTGTCCAATATGTGTTCGACCATGGTGCACTTTTGAGCCGCTTTTGTGCATCCGGCATGCAAATCCGTTTGGGTGTAGAATGAAATGCTTACCAGTGACTGTATTGCGGGCACAAACCGTCCCGTCCAAGTAGGGTTTGGGTCCATAGGATATGCTGTTGAAGCTTTATGGAAAAACACCTGAAAGTATGCTACAAACGAAGCCTACTTGTCAATTTGTCTTGAAACCGCCGATCGCGCGGTAATTCCTTTTGGAAAATAGTCTACGGTGAGCATATTGTGCTGCACAACTCGAGAATAAACCAAAGGTCGTTTCGTTGTCGCTGATCGAAGCAAGCCACTCAGTTTTATCCACTGGCAATTGCACCTGCAGTTGCCGCAGAACGGATAGAAGTTTAGATATACAGGCCAATGAGCATTCGCCCAAAAAATTTGCACACCATTTCTCGGTCCGAATCGTAATTTTGCTTTACCCGAAAGTAGGTTCATGTTGTGGGCCGCAAATCACTTGATTACCACCAGGACCAAGCTTTACACATCACTTCTGGTCACTGCTGGGTACCCTTGGTTAAAGGGCCTGAAAATCCTCGGAGAAGTATTGATTGATCCAAGCCAGTGGTGTACGCTCAGCAGTACTTGATCTGGACCCTGAAGCTACTACGTTTTAAGGCTATCATGGTATGAGACTTATTTAGGAGTCTTATTATGAGGTTCAGTTTACTGCGTCTGTCTGGTGCGCTCTGTGCATAACGAGGAGTGGTTAGATCTGCTTCATTACTCTACTCGTTGCCTGGCCTTGTATTCACAACATCACCTAGCAGTACGACGTGTCCTTTACTTTCTTGACCCGTTTTCTAATTTTTTACTATTTCCTTGTTATTATTAATACTGTTATCATTGCCATAATAAATATCGCTCCTATTTCCCACCCTAGATTGTGGAGTATGAACGGTTGACAGAACTTATTCTGGCCGCTTTAAATTACTACCATACGTATGACCGGCAGTTTTTGGGGTAAGTTCTTCTCGGGATGTTTCGCCTCTAATTCTGGTCTCTGCGGCTGTTTATTTCGATATCCACACAGTATGGTTCTTCCTAGGACTTAGACCTCTTGGTAAACCTCACATTGCTGAACTGTCGAATTGTTCCACAGGGGAGCACTTGATTTTCGAAGAAGCTCCAATTGCTTCCGATAGTCGCCTAATAAATTGTATTGACGCTTAGTCTATTTAACAGTTAACTCAGTAGTTAGGGCGCGAACTTACCGACTGGAAGTTCCGTTGTTCGAACCCAACCCAGGCATTTCATCTGCTCCTGTCTAGGCTTGGGCAAACTGGCAGTATCTCAGCCCTCCTGCTTCTTTCGGGTAGCATGGCAGTTTGGCACTAAAAAGAAGCTTTAGATGAACGATATTATTATTATTGGTTAGTATGTTTAAGACACTGTTCAAATTTCCTATTGCCTCAGGGTTTGTATCGGAATAACCTTTGCCCTGTGGAGTTTGGCGATCCTTTCAACATTGCGTGGTTCCATATTGTCGGAAACACCAGAATGTTCACGCCCTCTGCACATTTTTCGGTTCGTTGCTACTGGGATCGTCTGTTTCTGTGGTTTGCTTGTTCTCAGCCTAGGTAAGTCTTCATTGTGCTTTATCACTGGTGTTTGTCTACCAAATCGTCCAGCCGTCATGGCGTAGCTCTGCCGCAGCGACCATGGAAGTCGCTCTCTCCTCAACAAGCGCTACGTTTATTTCGTATCCATGTAGGTTACTTGCAAGGAGGACTTTCACGCGAGACAGGAATATTTTCCACATTCCGGGAAGTAAACTGCACACTAGCCCGACTGCCGTTGGTTCTTCTTTTCGCGAAGAGCGCCATCTTAGAGGCATGTTTGTCATCTACGTTAAAAGAAGCTGGACATGAGGCTGTTCGTCTGGGTCTAACTGGACGGGCACAATCACGAAAACCTAATTCGCATATGATTCCACAAGCCTGGTGTTGTCAAATGTATTAATAAGTGTCATCTTTGGCGAGCTCGCTCAGTGGTAAGAGCGAGAATTTACTGACCGGAAGGTCCGTGGTTCGAACCCGACCTCTGCTTCTCGACTTCCCCTGTCTAGGCTTTGGCAACCTGACAGTATCCCAGCCCTCGTGCTTCCTTCGGGTGGTACGGCAGCTAGGCACCGAAAAGATGTTATAGCTGAACGATCTTTGGACCCTACACGAGCGAAGAAATACGGCCGAACAGTGGTCGATAAATTTGAGCGTAGCTTCCGAGTGACCGCAGCTGTAGTTCCCCTGAGTAGCATGTACCTGTCACGGCCTTGGTTCCCGCAGATTTGTGGAAACAATATTTCTATAGCGTGGAAATGCACCGGGTATCATGGTGTATTGGAGTGAAATGACCATGCTAGAATGCGTTGAAGCGTACTGTCCGTTTGGAGAAGGGAACCTGAAAAAAGCGCGGACTATTATGAAAGTAAATTACACCTACGTCGTGATATTAGTAGCTCGGGAGCGTTTATTGGTTGTTGATCAGGTGGCTGTTGATTTATTCGTCGAGTTTAGTAATTAGTTTTCGATTGCTTAGTCACTAAACACCTACAAGCCAATTATCATGCTTGGCATAGAGATCAACAACTGCCTGGTCAACAGCCAGACTACACCTGGCTAGAATATAGCGTGTACATTAGTGGTTGCATACTACACATCGGGGTCGTTAAGCCTCTATTCAGCTGTCACCATCTGGCTGGAGCGGACACCAATTCACCCTGGAGATGAGCCACCTGTTTGAAGAGTCCACATCAGCATTTTCCATTTGCCACTAATTGGTCTGAAATCTCCGTGAAGAGAGGCCAAACACTCCCTCCTTCCGCCCTGGTCATCTCGCTTGGGGTTGGTGACTGTAACTAGTGAGTTACTCTCCACTTTTGTACACTGCTCGCTCTCTGCTATCATCTCGGAGATAATCATACTGTGGAGGAACAGATACTTTAGTACGTGTAAGTGCCATGCACAGCTGCACCCTCTTGTTAGACAAGGAGGGTCGTTAGACGATGAGATTGTTGTGCTAGTATATTTTGTGGTTTTCCCACAATTCCTGGGCAATTCCATTCCAATTTCTCATTTTTGCTCCTCAATCTTTGCAGCCAGCTTATGTCCACCTAGCCATACCCTTTGCCAACTTGTACCGCTGGTATTGGCACTGTACTTACTTTGGTCACCATCCCTGCGTCGTCTACTGTCCACAAAGCATGACTCGGAATTCCCCCGTGTCACCAGTCGCCCGTCACAAGATGGAACCATCCACTGCAGTTCGTTTGCAATTGGTTTACTGCGGTCGGTTAGTTCTCTGTGTGTCCTGGAATTGCTGGTACGTGATACTCTGTGCGTTCACCGTTTCCATGCATTAGAATGTTCTGACGCTCGCCTTCTCCGCCCACATAAATATCCGTCCACTGTGGTGGATGTCTTGGAGAATTCCGTGTCTGTAACTTCATCAGAACACCTTTGCAACAGTATTTCGCGGCATTTGTCAGACGTTGCCACCTTAGCCCGCACACATCGCCTGCATTACTGTTGTATCTCCCATCGATTGTGCAGGAGAGTTTCCGAGTAAATAGTCACTCAGCATTATGCTGGTCGTCGGGGTGATGATTCTGGTGGATGTCAGAAGGTGGTGCATCGTGGCTTCGATGCGCCACATAATATATCCATTGATTTCAATGCCTAAATCCATTTTTGTTAGGCCACTCGTGGCATTGGAAATTAGGTCGTTTGGGGAACTCACTAGCTTACCCTTCAGGTTTATCCGCCTGGGTGTCGTAATTATTCTAGACCGTTCGTATTCTTCATCGTCCACTTACTTCATTTTGCACTTACTCATCTTGCAGCAGAATTTGTATCTACGTAGCCGGCATTTGAGCAACTTTCCTGTGAGTGAGGAGAGTGAGGCTGAAGCACTGGATTAACAAGGGTAATCCTGCCAGGACAGAAGGGACTATCGAGATGGGAATGTCTCGGAATGGGAATGGATTTCTACAAATCCCCCTATTACTCACGTAAAATTCATGAGTATTCAGAGTTCTTACGAATTCGACAACTGGGTCAATAGGTGATGGGAGGATGGAATGAAGTGGCCAACTCTTTCGTTTGAACGACGTTGTTTGACGTGAATTAAAGTCCAATTCTTTATTAAGGGACAGGGCATTTCGTTTGTTGTGGCGTTATTTTGGCTGGAACGATACTCCGCTATTGTGTGCGATGCTTTTCTTCATGGGACCGTCGTCCAAAGCGACAAAAAAGCAAATGATGCACAGGAACGGAAGATCGAGGTGGTCAACCAGTCGACTGCGATTGTGGTCCATATAAATTTTGAAACACTGGGTCTCTTTTGTACATTTCGTTGACATGTGTAGCAAGATATCGATCCTCCGTTTACGCCACTCAGTTGTGAGACCTACAGCATGCAGTGTGTATGGAACGAACAAACAGTCTTCTGTTAAACAAGGTCACCTGGTTAAGGCCGATTGCTCCAGCTTCCACTTGTTTTATTGATTTACATGGAGCATTTTACTCACTCGACAGAAAATGCCTCTGATCTATTTGGAAAGCTGATGGTATGCCCGATCAGCTGCGGTCTATCATCAAAGCCTACTGCTCAGGCACAAAAGCGCTAATCCGAGTTCATGAGTAAGAGACCATGTCGTTCGCTGTAAAATCCGGTGTTCGGTACGACTGATCGCTTTCAGTGATCGCTTTTCAATATGACCATCGACTGGACAGGGTTTCCATAACCCCGGCAGCTTTCCTGAGGTACCAGTAAGCGTTACCACGTGGATTACGGTCCTTGACTACGTTAATGATATCATCGTCCTGAACAGAGATTCAACAAAAACTTGGCCGGTATACTTCGCTGGTTGAACCGGAAATGAATGCTGGACGACCACATTACCACAAGTCCAGCTTCTTGAGTTGCAACGGAGGGCCAACACTACGCACAGAGAGTGCCAAAATTAATCCCACAACCTCTATTGCTTTGATCGCCAAAACTTATCCAGACAATGACTGAATTTCCGTGCCAATCCTTTACGGGTTCTTTTTGTGTAGAATTCGCATGTTTTATGTCTTACAGCTGACGTCATCCGTTGTATACATCTGCGTATGCTGATCCTACGATGATCAGTGGATGTGCCGTTCCTTTGCTGATTTAAATTGGTTTTCAAAACTAACCGCTGACTGGGCGCATTCAGAACTATGGAAGATTAGATATCCCAGCTAAAACTGACTTCTTTTTCAGCGGTCTTCGAATTCATTGTTGCGAAAGGATCTCCACGTAACATTTCGACGTTCTCGTCCCGAATGTCTATGGCACATAACCCCCAGCTGCTAACTACGGACCTGACTTTTTTCAATTAGCTTTTACTCTTCAGTCATCAAGTTTATCTTAATTGGGTGCGATTTTCTGTCTGACTATTAGCCAGTAGGCAGATCGTATAAATAAATCAACAGCACCGAGAATCCCGCGCAAATCTACTTCATCGGCTGCAAAAATTGTTCGGCGGGTGCGTGGTTCGTTCGAACACTAGCAGAGAGATTCACGTGGCCGATCTCTCCACGCCCACCTGATGATTCACATTAGGGAGTGCGACATATCTTTACTTGGCACGTTACCCCTGACTGCTTTTATCCATGCAAATAACACTCAATTCTCCTATTGCTTACAGATCTGGGGTTTCCATTATCGTCCTCTCTTATCCGCCGCATGTCTCGTGGTTGCACTGTGGCCATTGTTGGACCCATCCTTCGGGCATGGTTTAACGGTGAGTTATCACTAGGACCGGTCATTTCAAACGGTATTTATGTGATTTGAGCATGCGTTACCACCCATGCGTTACCCAAAGCTTCCGGCTTTCGAACTACACTCCTGATGACTTTCTGTACCTGTGGGTTTTGTTCTCGAATATAGCTACCTTCCTAACGCTTTTGAGAATCTCTGCATACTACCAATATAAGTTTTCACTAATTCTCCAAACATACTCTGGTTTCAGCGTGTGAGATGTCTGTGGTCTTTCGCTTGTCTCCTCCTCGCTGTGTTCCCTCTTCTTCCCGTCATCGGATCATTTTTTCAACCGTTCCTCGCGTGAGTTTCCGCTCTTGTGTGTACATACCATCCCGAAATAGTCCTCTAATCAAAGTTTCGGATCTGTTCACTGATCTGGCTAAGTGCTTCTCACCGGCGGCGTTTCCCCACGATACTATTCCTGAATCCATCAAATGATTTCATCGTGAACTCAGCTCACCAAAGCTAAACCTTAATGATGATCACAGTGGACAGCTTTTGTTGAGTCCCGATACTTTTTCACTGTACAACCACTTTTTAGTTAGAAAAGAGAACTGAGACGGAGAGGGAATAGGACCAACCGTTAGCCAGAGATAAACATCCCCAGATGCCTACATCTCCAAGCCATCGGTCAGAATATTGTGATAGAAGTAGCCTTCAGGAATGCTCGGGGAAGCGTTTGAAACCCACACCTGACTCATGCAGACTCAATCCGGGAAAGTCTGGCACTTTCTTGTCATTTCGTGTCGTTAGCGCCACTGAACCAGGCAAGGAAAACAAGTCTCCTTCCGATGGCCGATGGTCTGCAATGCGTAACACGCTACCGGACTAATGATTTATTCTACTGAACGCTATCTTTAATGAAAGTTCATGCTGCTGTACTAGCGAAAGGTCATTTTCTGGTCTGTTTGTGAGTCATTCTATGGTAGTTCACTTGACTCACGGTTCTGGGACTTGAAATCACCTGAAATCCACTGCTCGTAGATGCCAGATGTCACGACCACACGACAAAGCAACGCGCTTTATAGCCTTATGCGCCCGACCCCAAATACTGATTGACGCCACAAAACAAGACTTTAAAGATGCGTGCAATCTTCTCACCTGGTCCCCAATTAAGGTCATAGCGGTATTGGCCTCACTCTATGGATGTCAGATCCTCCATTCAGGGCATTTTGTGTTAGTCCGAAATTTTCGAGAAATGTGATGTGAGGCAGTCGACAGAAACTCTGCTATGATCTAAGTGAACCTGTAGAATACGATTTGTTGGCAGCACAACTAGTGGATAACCAATCAGAAGCACGTACAAAGATGGTCACAGCTGATCAGATGGATGTCGAGGTTAGAATTTAGACGACCTTCGGTGGTCATACTTGGGTACATGCTGACGTTTTTCATGTTTGCTTGGTTAGGAGGTACAAACCTAGATGCACATCGAACGGATCGGCGAACCAGCATCCCAGGATAATGAGTAACCAATACATTGCATATATATCGGACATATATCATTAGGAACCTCGCCGAGCAACTGTATGCAAAACACCATGCTCATGCCTGCATTCGGATTACCATTATTTTTTTTACAGCGGCTTCAGTGGATTGGTCATATCCGCCATCGGTGTGCTCTGCTCCCACTGGCTGTCATCCTCGTCAGCATGTATTCTTCCGAAATACCGACCAATCCATCCTAGTGCAACTGACTTTCGTTTTGGTTGCATTTATGTAAGTGTTCTTTTTGGTTCAGGAAGTAATCCGGTTGAATTAATCTCAATATCGCCTGAATGCATGTTTCTAAAGCTCTCATATCCTGGTCGTTTTCTTTCAGGGTATACTGGCTGCTTTGGCAAGCTGCGCTGTTCTTCTCGTTCGATCATCGATAGAGCTTCCTTCGGTCATCAGTCTTTCAATACAACTATTCAGTTGGTCAACGTTAGGTGAGTTCCCGTCGTTTGGTGTACGCTTTGTTCCGCCTCGCTACAGTTTGCACTGTATATTCATTTCGTATTTGCGTGGAAGACCGTACTTTGTGTGAATATAACTAATTGGCATTCTTTCGTTCCACCTCATAAGTTATCCATTATCCGGCTTCACTTCCTTACATCGGTCTGATGCCGTTAAGTGACTGTGTTTCGGGCGGCCTCTACGATGCGGTAACGCGGTTTCATGGACGAAATCAGAAAGTGTGAACTTCTGCAGGATAAGTGAGGCAGTTGTCAGTCAGTTCAGTTGACCAGCTATTCTCGTCTTTCCCTTCCCCCTAACACACGAAATACTGAAGCTGCCCGAAACCAACCAGATTTCTCTCTCTGAAAAAGCGTTACCTGTCCACTTGATCTCACAGGCAATCAAAAAATGGTCTCTAAATTCTTATCAATAATGTACTGTGAATGCTTACATCTGTGATTAGCTAGCATGGTAAAAAAATTCTTTTCACCCCCGCTGGCGGATGGCCGTCACGCAGTGCGCATGAAGCATCAGCCGGTGCATACAGCGACGTCGACGGTAATACCAGTACTAAGTACTTGCGCTTAACTGCCATATAACCACAACAGAAGAAAGCCTTAGTAAAAAGTGAAAAGAACAGATGAGGTTAGGAACTTAGTGCGAAGATACCCTGTATCTTCAGGGAAGAAGATCAAGAATAAGGTGCCTGCAACTTTTGATAGAATTAAAATAATTCCAACTGTGCATCATGTTGAACTAAGGCGACATCAACGGGACCGACTCAGCATCCTTCGTGAACCTCATCCGACATAAGCCCAGCGCACAACGACAGGCGAACTCTAGCTAGGCTGTCCGGCTAGAAAATGACAGCATGCGCAGCACTGGGATCGGTTGTGTCCGACCTAGTTCCGAGCTACGTGCCAGCAGGATCACGTGGGCCACAGTCAAGAAGTCGTGAAGACCTAACGGCATCCATTTTGGCTGTGGTGCCTTTCACTTCACTTTGGAATGTCATGGCCCATCCCCCGCGGTTCTTTTCCAAACAATGGTTTCGAACGGAAAACAGCTCTTTCTTGACTAGGCGATGGGTAGACATTTGTATTACACGCCCCAACCACCTTAATCTAATGGATTTCAGCTGCTGCTCCAAGCATTCTGCTTCCTTACCAAGTGCCCGCTTACGAATCAGTCCGTTGTGTACTCGCTGCAGCCAGCTAACTCTTGGAGAAACCATTGATAAAAAAGCTTAAAGACACATAAGATCTTCGTGTCACAAAAATTAAGACCACACTTACAACAGCCTTACACGGCCCACTAACTCCGTCCACAAATGACGCAAGTTGGCGAATGCTGTTCTCACCTTCACTTCATCTATTGTAGTACAATTATGGTCTACCTAGCTTCCGAGATACGTGAACCGGTCATACCCAGATTATAGTAGTCGCATTGACCTGAACCAAGGCCTTTCAGGTGTACTTCCGCTTTGTCTGTCTTTGTCCTCAGCAACTCCGAGATAACGAACAGAGCTGGTATTTGTACGTGGTTAGATGACAGAATGTGGCAGACTCCTTTCGCGCAAGGCGGTCTCCTCTAGTACGCCAGGTACAGGGTTCCGGTGACTCTGTCTAAGCTTGAGCACTCCGGTGTTACCTCAGTCTCTGTGCCTCTCCCGGGTCGCATGATAGCCATACATCGAAAGGTTATTGCATCTGAATGTTTTGAAGGATGAGGTTATACGCGGACATCACTCGGTTGTGATTAGTCGTATGTTTTCAGTCCCAATCCGAGGGTATCTTTTAATGTTTACCTTATTGTCCGAATGTGTGAATCCACGCAATTAATCTACAATTGCAGGCTACCTTTCTAGTTATTTTGAAAGTGGTAGAATTCTGCCTATTAAATTTTTGTTGTGCGGGAGCATTGAGTACACAAGTGCTGACTTTTTCTGATGTCCACGGACAGATAGGTCTTCCTGAGGTTCGTATGGTCAACCTCTTGCACTTCACTTGGCGAGTAGCATCGTTTTTTCCTCATTTGAAATCCCGGTAGAAAAAGTAGATTTTATCTGATGAGCCCAAGAAGGGCGAAACTTGTGGTGAACTGTCGAGTAGCGTGTTCAACCTGTATTCTCTATTCTTCCCCATAAGTTTCAGACGCATTCTTTCTTATGAGGCAGAGGAAAACGGCGAGCCTTGTGTGCATCCAAACATAGGTTTTGGGTCATAAATTGTCTTCTTTAGAATTTTTTTAATGGAAAACCCAGCTACAGTGGCCGCTAAGGACATCGGTCGAAAGAGGTCGCTCTTGAGGAATGTACCTTTTTGCAACCCAGTGATCATTCTCGAATCTAAATGTGCCGTATCTAAATCTTTGAGGTGTAGTTGTTTTTACAAAAATGTGGGGACTCGTGCTGTGAAGACCATACAAGAAATTTGACGCGAATAACCCAAGTTGGTGTGTGAAGAAAACAGCTCTAAAAGGATGCGCTTTACAGGGGTTTTGCTGTTTTCGTTGTCCGAAAATGTGTGGAAGAGTTTTTACTGGTTTCTAGCTTCTCGTTTGAATTTGCGTGCCACCCGTTGTTTACTGGGTGCATTGGACATTCATCAACAGACGTTTTGGTCTGTGTTTGTGTGTGTATTAGACAGTTTTCGGTACCATCCTTGGGAAGCATCATCACCCAAACCTACAGAAGCCTTATGCGACTTTTCTTGTTTTTGGTTACCAATTCGTCTGTTTTCCTATTGTACTATATATTGTTCTTATTTCATTTGCATCGTGTCACATTTTCGCTTGTCCTATCGTCTCGTATAATATTTCACTGAGTCTTCACTTTATTAATGGCTTTGCAAATGTGTCCTCATAACACTCTGGACGCTCTGAAGAGTGCGGTGATAGAAGTGACTTTCTGAGGTCACAAACGCCAGCCTGCTTATTGGCGATCACTAGCTAGTCATGTGTGTCCCAGAGGAACGTCTAGTGAGTGATGTGGGCCACCGGGCATACACAGTGTATTTCAGTTATTTATTTGTATTTACACGACACCAAACTAATGAAACATGATGATGTCTCTTGAAGTGCCATCTGTGCGGTGATTGCATGGATTCTCTCATTACTGGCGATGTTCGATCCTCATTTCATCCGTATAAACTTTCATCAAGTCACCGTTTTTCGGTCTTTCCAACTTTCGCCTTTATTCTCCTACAATCCACAGCGCTTCCTCTTGTTCTATTTCTGCGTGTCCCACCTCGACTTGGATTCCGAATCTTTGGCTCGTTCAGTGCATGTGTGATTCCGTTCATTCTTCTGAGTACTGGGTGAGTTTGAATGCTTCTGATGATCCCACTAGTTTATTTGAACCACAAACTCATTGGTTGTTCTTCAGTCAGTAACCCAACTCCAGCCTATCACGGGCGGCATGCTGACCTAATTGGCTCATGAATACTCTAGCTTATAACTCGCGTTTTTGCGCCTCATAGTCTGCTCTGGATCTCAAGAACCACTTTCGACTTTGGCAGCCGCAGCTGTATATAACCTAGCAAAAGCACACTGAAACGACTGATTGACTACTCAGTTCGAACCTGGGGTTGCTAGCAGTTGGTAGTTATGTTGATGGTGATGTGAGGAAATTCGGTAATTGTCAATAGAGATTTCGTCCTGTCAGTGTAGTCAATCTATGCTGAAAAGCCAAAAAGCGCTGCATAGCTTTCTCATCCTTGTTAGGAATCATTATCAGTGCGCATCTCACGGAACTGAGTGAGTCTGTACCCGGCGGACAACACTAGAGGGCCGGCATTGTGCGCCACAAAGTATCGATCAGAAAACCGCGTCCACCATAAACCTGACCTTACACCCCTCACCCCTGCAAAACAATGTTTTTTCCCACTGTTCTTTGGTGAACGTTTGTCTTACAAATGTTGCATGCTTTCCGTCCGCGACTCATGAAAACAAACGAAGTGTTGACGCTTCGCGACTTCTTTCTGTGCTAACGATCTAGTCTCTACTAAATCATCCGTAGCGGAGCTGAGAAATTCGCAGGTCGACCTCACAGACAACTGGAAGCAAGGCCAGAAGTACGCACACCTAAGTGCAGTTTTGCGCTGCCAAACCAACCACTCTCAACTCTGTGCAACTCAAACCGAGTTATTTTTACACCATCGATCGTCAGGGCACATGGCTAAGCTGCAATCAGCCAGCCAAAACCATTCCGATCTATCGGGGCATTGTTGCACGGATCTGAATTATTCCGGTTACCCCGGTTCTATTTGTTGTTCGAGCACTATCTTTACTCTTTCTACACGGTCTGTGGCGTTTTGTTGCCACAGCGGCGTGACATGTACAGTTTAACCTACTACTACTTTTCACTACTTTTCATTTGGTAGTCTGCGGCCGTTCCTCGGCGTACATTCATTGTAGTGAAGATATTTCTTTTGAAATGGCCGATTAACACCGTAGTTTTTGTTTTTAGCACTCCGTAATTTTGAATACTTCCAAGGAAGAGAAGGGGGTTCATTACTGAGAATGACTCACGCCTATGACAAATAACATCAAGTTGTTTTCTTGAAGGAAACTACCCATAAAGTTACTGAAAACTCTTCGACAGCACACAACCGACTTCGCCCTTCGTGGGGCTCATCAGGTAGGCATGGCCCCTGGGCTTTCGTCAACCTTATGTTCTACTTAAGCTCAAATTGTACGAAATTCACCAAATACACTTATTTTCACACAAATTTGATTTTGAAGGAAAACCCACCTGATTCCAGCAAAACCTCTCGTTTGTGATATTCTTCAACCGAATGTGCTGCCCAAAGGCCGCTTTATGTTTCAATTGGTACAATATTCGGGATGTCGCAGTATGCCTTGAAGGATACTACTCACAAGGTCGCTGACAACTTGGCTTCAAGTAGAACATAAGGTTGACGGGAACTCAGGGACTGCGCCCACTCGATGAGCCCAAAGAAGGACGAAATCGGTTGTGAACTGTGGGAGAGTTTTCCGTAACCCTGTGAGTAGTTTCCTTTATGAAAATACACTGCGATATCTCGAATATCGTACCAACTGAAACATGAGGCGGCCTTTTTGCAGCACATTCAGTTAGAGAATATCATGAACGATAGATTCGGTTGGGGTTCAGTTGAGTCTCCCGTTAAAACCAGATTGGTTTGCAAATGGGTGTATTTCGCGAATCGAGATGTCTTGTTCCTGTCTGCTTGGTTTACCGCCTTTTTTCACGTGATTCGATTGAACCCATTCACCTTTTTTGTCCCGGAATCACTCACCCCTTCTCAACAGGTACGAGGTCATTTTCCTCTGTGTTTTTCTCCTCGTTGGCTTACTGTGGATCCGACTGGAGGCTTCCAGTATGAAGATGAATGAGGTAAGCTACTTTGTGTACCCGTCCATTTCAACTGAGCGATTGTGCATATATTAGCTACTTGTGTATCGCAGTAACTGCTTATGGCCTACCCAGGTGTTGCCAGTTTTTGACCAATGATCTCAGAATGCAATGCTTCTTTCGCCTCTCAAAATAAGCACTTCACTTTCCAGTAATGACCAAACCAATTTCGTGACTGATGGTGTACTCCATGTCTGACTATTTTTTTACTGGACTTAGGCGTAAAGTCTCTCCGACAAAATTCCTCCTTCGAGATCTTCCTTACTACAACAGAATGGCCTTTTACGTTACCTGACAGATTTTGGGATGCATTCACCTTTCTCTTGGAAGAAGTTGCTCTGTTTTTAGCGAAGGATTGGACATGTAGTCAGGCAAAAGTATGTCTGTGGATACACTACTCATACGCTTGCTGAAAAATCTTCGTCAGCCCACGACCGGTTTCGCCCTTTTTGGGGCTCATCAGGTAGACGCAGTCCTCGAGTTTCCGTCAACCTTATGCTTACTTGAACCAAAATTGCACGAAATTAGCGAAATACACTTATTTGCAAACAAATTTGGCTTTGCGGAAGACTCACCTGGAACCCGGCTGAATCTCTCGTTTATGATGTTTTCAAGCAACTGAATGTGCTGCACCAGGCCGCCTCATGTTTCAGTCGGTACGATATTCGAGATGTCGCGATACATGTATAGACATAATGCACTACCCATAAAGTTGCTGAAAATTCTTCGACAGCCCACGACCAGTTTCGCCCTTCTTGGGGATCATCAGGTAGGCACAATCCCATGAGGCCGCCTGGTGCAGCACATTCGGTTGCTTGAAAACATCATAAACGAGAGATTCAGCTGGGTTCCAGGTGAGTCTCCCGCAAAACCAAATTTGTTTGCAGATGAGTGTATTTCGCTATGTCTGTGGATCTTATTTTGTCGATAAAACTAGCATTGGTTTACATCTTGGAACCATTGTTTTTTTTCAGTGCTGACTCGAGGAGCTTTGAAAGAATTTCGCACCCTTTTATTCGTTTGTTAGTCCCTTCGTTGTTGATGAATACGTGTCCACTAATCCCCGGGGCTCAGTTATCTGTCCTCAAAGTTGAAGCGCATTGGTTGTGGGCGTAGCCATAATAGTCACGAAAAACAAAGTGGTTCTGATAGTTATACGGTATGAAAGAGAATGGCTTTATGCAGGTTTTACGCAACCAACACTGCTCCGAAAAGACAGATTTCCCTGTTCGACCGAACGATCTTGCCATTGACGTGAAAAATCTCAAGTCTGTGCCAGAGTGTACTTCGTTACATGGTGGGTTTTGCGTCAGAGGAGAAGAATAGAGACTACCTTTTAACGGAGGACTCGACACATAATTTGGCATTTGGCGCATCATCACCAGTCAGCATATGGGTTTGATTACCTCCCGAATTTTACTTACCTACCTAGGGAATGAAAGAGCTGAAGCAGTGGAGAAAGACAGTGACTTCGTGCATAGTACCAGTTGTGTTCGTCCTCTTCTCGGTTTGTCCGCAGGTGATCCTCTACTAGCTATAGAGGGATGAGGATACATTTTTACCCAGTAAGTTTTATCCAAACCTTTCCGATGAATTTGTGGGAGACTGTTCTGTTTGCAGTGGTTCGCATGCCAGCCCACTTCCTATGACACCGTTTGGATTCGTCGCTCCACGGTTAGCACCTCGGACGACGCAGTCCGGCCGTAACAGCCGTCGTTTATCGTAACTGGGCAGCAATTTGTGAACGCGTGATTATGTTTGTTTACACTTCTACCTGATAGTTTTCCACTGAAGCTTCATACATTACAGTAGTTTGGATGTGGTCAGCCCGATTTTGCCTCATGCAAAACAAAGCGTCCACCGGATTCTCTAGGCATTTGACTGGGCCATAAGTATTTCTTGGTATTTTCCCTTAAGTATTTTCAAGATTATCTATCCAAGATTACCATCATTACCTGTTGGCATCGATTTTAGCTCTTGTATTCCCTCTGCTTATAGCTCTGGTTCATAAACACGCGACCGCACGCTGCTGGACACAACGAGCAACCGGATGATACGAAAGATGCGCTCAATTTTCGGAACTTTCGACAATCTCTCTTCTTCGTATCCTTTTCTCGGTTGGGAGCCAAGCTGGTTAACAGCCAGTCAGTGTAGAACATGTCTAACAACCCACTAGTATCCAGGGTATTGACGCGGGATTCAGTGCATAAACTTGCTTCTCACTCAATACAGTGGTCCCGATAGAAACTAACATTATGAACACTGTTGAGAAGAAGCAAGTTGAAACTGGCCCAGTGCAGCTCATGTCTGAATACAAACAAACAAACTCATGTGCAAACGTGCACACTGGCGCGCCTTACCAATCACATCGCTCAAACGCGAACATGTTCACCTGTTCAGATGTGAAAATTCATATGCGCCCAGCGTGCGTTGGTGGGGTAGTTGTAAGATGCTCGCATCGCATGTCAGATGTGCGGAGTTCAAACCCCGGCAAGGACAAGGATAGGCACTGATGAAGAGTTCCAATAAGAGCGAAACTCGAGTCGATTGCTTCCCCCCTTATGGTGTGGACTCACCAGAATGTTTGTACCAGGTGATGTGAGCGTGCATTCTACAAATCCTGCAAACATCCGCAACTTGGAGAATTCACGGTCACATCATTCCCAATTGGACAGTCGCCCTTCTGTCCCGGCGCAATTATTCTGGTCATTCCACACCAAAAGCGGGAAGCAGTAGACTCGAGTTGCGCCCTGACTGGAGCTCATCAGCAGTGTATATCCTTGGCCGTGCCGGGGTTCGGACGCCGGACATCTGACATTGAGTTTTGTAGTACATGAGAATAGCAATAGCTACCTTGTCGTACGATTGTTCATGATATCTCGACGCTGACAGGCGACCTGGACAGCACAGAGCACTTCTTGTTAGTGTTTGAATCAAAGAAGCACCGTATAGGATACAGAGTGCCTGTGTTGGACTTGTTCTGTGATAGCACTGAACAAAATGGGCGATGATAGCTTTGGCAATGGTGTCTAATCCATCCTACTTAAGCCCATGATGAAAACGCCCCCTCACTCTAGTCGACGGTCACCGTAAGGCCAACGTAGAAATGTCAGAGACACGTCTGAATTAGTAGCTCACCACAACTAGGCTGACTTATATTTATTCTCCGTCGAATTTATTGCAGAATTTCTGGATGAAAATTGACGTTCGGCTGGCACTGACACACTTCCCATTAGTGTCTCAGTGACAGCATCGGCTTTGAAAGGGAAACAGATGAAGAGGTTCATCATTATCATCGACAGAATGACATCAGTGTTCAACACTGATGCCTATCTGCCGTACAACGATGATTTATCTGAAGGCCTTGTTGTGAAGAAGAGGATAAGAGTGGACAGGGAAGGGACTTAGTGCTGGCCTACTGCAATCATTCCGAGGTGCATACATATCCAGACACTCATTCAGGCAATCCGGATGGAAACTGACAACAAGAAGGCCATAGACATCGATTGGCAGCCATATCTTGCAGCCTCCAACCAGGCGCAGTGGGACTCACGCGGTCCCCATCCTGGAAGGCGAGTAACACCGATAGCACCCAAACGTGTCGCTTGTCAGCTGTGATTTCAATCAATTTGACCTGAGTAACTTCCCTGATGTGTCACTCACATACTGGCGTAAAATGTTTGATGGTCTTTGCTATTAAGCACTGGTATGTTACTTCATCTAGCTAATTTGCACGAAGACGTGTTCCTACATAACAGCGAAATCAGTGACTGTTGGGAACTTTCGAGATATTAAAATAATCTTGAGTTGTCTCGCCCTATCCTTCTTCTGTTTCACCTTCCATCAGTAAGTCAACTCTTCCAACGGATGGTGCTATCCAAGGCTAGATTATCACTTAAGTCAAGTTGAGAGAAGTTCACCAGTGTGGCGGGTTGGTGTATTAGCGGTGCTTACGGCACAAACTCCTTGATGTCATATTCAACACGTAAACCTGGGTCAGGGGGGGAATGAATGAACCATTCGAAGGAGGACCTTAAATTGTCTCCTCGAGGAAGAACCCCTTTTCCTAATGGTTTCTTGGCCAGGCATCTTTGCTTCAGCCATGCGCGTTAATTTTCTTATAGCGAGCACCAACCAACGCTCTTGATCCATGTAGAATACCTTAACTAGCTTTCAGATATTTTTGCTGGTCCTCTCCTTCTTTGGCACCGGAAACATTGCTAGTGTTAACAGGTATGTTCCATATCGGTAATGTCTTACACAACGATGTAAATTTGCCCTGTGCCTCACTTCACTTTTTCCTTGTTTTCGTTTCCAGTTTTGACCCACGTTCTACATATTGTTTCATTACTTTGCTGAAACCAGCTGTAATGGCGGTCTTCCTTATGCTGAAAGTAAGTCATCCAAAGCATTGTGTCAATTAAGGTTGCCTAAAACCCTACTTACAAGATGATACAGTCCGCGACAGTCCGTACTGTGTTTAGAAACGAAAATGTTTGGAAAATAAGGATTCCTAAAATATAGCTGATGTGTCATGGTAGGTGTTGTAACTCCTATGGTGGTCCTTGGCTTCCTATTCCTCCCACTTTGGTATATCAAGAGGCAAGTTAGCTTGCGACAGCCTTTTATAGAGACAAAGCAAAGTTACTGCAACTGCATTTTTAAGGTTATCATAGAATTTTCCACAAGGTCACGCTAGAATATTCCTAACGGTACGGCATGCGCTGAGCAAAAGGGCTCGATCCTGACTGGTTCACATTCCGACCAATCAGTGCATGCCTTTGTGTGGCCCGTGGTGACACATCTGTCCAGTCGATGTGATGTTCGGTTATTTAGTGTGGCTCGCCTCCGGACAGTAGGGTAGTCGACCGGGAAAGACATCCAGGTGCAGCAATTAAAACCCGCAATAGTAATTCGGTTGCCAGGTCATCGATCAGGCTTCTGGGGGGTCCACCACAAGTCGCAAAGCTGACCGTAGGGGTTGCCATGCGTTCTCAGTACCGAACCACGGTCACTTTGAAGGTGGCCAGGGTTAGACCTGCAACATTTTGACTGATTTCACATGGTTGTTCCAGTATTGACCTTCATACAGCTGTCTATAGTGTTTCGTTTACCGATGAATCTACTCCGTCATTTGTTTTTTTTCGCCAGCTGAATCCTGTGTAGACAAAGTATTCCCAATGAATGGGACGAATGTATACTCTAACTCCGAACTGTGCTCTCTTCGTGAAGTTTCTCTGGAATGTAGATGTAAGAAGTGTTATTTGTTCTCCTCGGCGTTGTAACTACTACCATGATCCTCCCCAAAACTGGCTCGCTCAAGGACCGAAAATGAGCCACGTCGTGTTTCTCAATTGGAACTGTGATCGGTGTTTTTGCCGATTTCCCTAGCGTCATACTCATTCGTGATCACTCGGGAGTACTGGAACTTTGGAAACTGAGAAATCCCAAAAAGTGTATTTTTGGAACCCTTTAGGTGAAATCGGATGAACTGGGTCAGTTAGCTTGTGAAAGGTTCCAAAAAAAACTGTGGAAGTTTTCCAAAGAAGATCAAGTAAATATTTCAAACCCGAAATCCGCCACGGTCAGGATGAGCTTCTGTGGGGTTCTCCGAAAGACTACTACCTTACATTTCTGCTGCAGGTATCCCTCCAATAAGCTGGTTCACTTTCATACTGTATCTACCTACATGTTCATAGATTTGGAAACAAATTTCCTGGTTTCCTGGCTTTTTACGTCTCAATGCCCTGTTATTGTGTGAGAAACCGGCCATAAAGGTCCACCACACACTCAATGCACAACGATGATTTCTGTCGGTTCGGCCATTGTGTAAACCGATTTCCTGTTACCACTCCATGGCTCTCATGGCATATATATGTCATGATTCTGGACACCGTATCAAGCACGTACCGGCGGATTTTATTCAGGTGGTGGTGGCTGTCCCAAGCTGTCCTGACAGCATTTTCTCATCAACCGGATTCTGTCGACTGAATCTCGGATTCCTAGTTATAGGACCAGTTTTTGTCGGATGTGGATTTAGTTGTTTTTTGGGGGGTTGGGGTTGGATTACTCATTTTATCAACACCAGGATGACCGAATCTGGATACTTTTGTTTCGAAACTTTCAGGATAAAAATGGGGTGCCTTGTTAAACTTTTTTGAAGGGCACCTCGATAATGCGTGTTAGTGTCTCAGGTGAATTAGTGTGCCTACACGTTAACCTGTCAATCAATGTTTGATTGTAGGTGACGTAAAATTTGCATTCATATCACTGTTTTGAATAGTGCTCTCTCCTTGGCTCACTCGTTCAGGTGAGTACATATCAAACAGTGAGTGGATGCAAATTTAACAATTCCCCCAACCAATTGGGAAAGTGTCCACCGGATTCGTGGCGCTGTCCCACGGTGAATTCCTTACAAGCGGATCAGTCGATCACTGCAACCAGGACAGGTGCTTAGTCATCTTTCGAGGTATGAGGCTAAGCAGTCACGTCGCTCAAGTGTGAATACGTTTGCCTGTTCTGACCTGATCATTCAATTTGGTCCAATGTACGTGTTATCAATCCACCTTTGATATCAGATGCTTGGGGTTCGAATCTCAGCACGCCCAAGGATATGTACTGCTGATGAGTTCTAATAAGAGCGCAACTCCACTCCAGTGCTTCCCCCACTTGGTGTGGATTCACGAGAATAATTGCACCATCACAGGAATGATATAGGTGCAGATTACTGTTCATTTTTCCACATCAACTAGTCGCACGTGTTGACTGGCTCCTCGAGCAATGATTAAGTGTTCAAACTACTAGCCAGGAGGCTGCGGGTTCGATACTCTAGAGTTTTGAGAGATGCGAACTGCTGATGATTCAAAATAAAGATGAAACATCTGTAGTGTTTTCTATGCCTTCCAGCCTAGATTGGCTTCACTTACAGGACGAAATATCCATTAAAATTCCTCAGTCTCCTTATACCTAACATTTTCTTCCCCTTTGCCGTCTTGCTGAATCGGTGGGCTCCCCATTCTTTTGGAACAAGTTAGATTTAGGGTTTACTCTGAATTTTCTCTGCTATTCGGTCGCCTGCCAGTAAGCTTATTAAACAGCTTTGATGTTAAGGAACTCTGTCTGCTTGTTTTAAGTTGAGGCCACATTGAAGTGTATTTACTGATATAGACGCAACTCACTATTCATGAGGTTGCTGAAATCTCTTCTTCTATCTCTTACTATCATCTGCGTGCATGTGCGAAACATGTAGTGGTCTGAACTACGTTTATCGCGGAACGTTTTGTACTTTACTGTAACCGAAATCTTTACACGACTGCTATTGTGCATCAAATCTTAGCTCCGTTGCCTTGACATACAGTCTAACCGTGTCGTTTTAATTAGATTTTAGCATAACTGGTATTGAATATTGTCTGATCATCACTATGTTCAGTCGATCAATCAATCAATCTGGCGTTATGGTGTGAGTTGCGTACCTTATTACAGTGACTAGCTGCTCTCACCGTGGCAGGGTATATCCACATTGAAGACAATATTCTACAGCAGTTCTGTCTTAATGCTTATTATGGGATGTCGGATGCTCATTAGGAGGTATAAATTTGTTTGGACGTTTGAAGACAGGAAGACATGCAAGGTCGGAGCTCTGGTACAGGAACATTATTACTCGACTGATCTGCAGCCGTGTTTCGTGAGGTTACAGGTGAAGATTCGCAAAGTTTGGTGGAAATTCTCTTCCGATTAGGAAGTTGCGCTATTTGAACGCAAACCATAATCAAGAAATATCCATGTGGTCTTGCTGTCTTTGTTCCGGTGCAGCCAGTTTATCCTCGCCGTCATTTTCCTCGTACATTTCCTTTCTGCAGATTCTCATACCAATGCTGTGCTTGGGAGTCATCTATGGTGCTATGCAACTGGCGAGTCTTCACAGTCTATCCAACCACTCGACAGCATTCCGTGAAACAGGAACCCAAATCACACAAACTGCCCTCTGTGTTATCATGTCGAATTTCATTGCGGTTCACTTCTTTGTATGGTTGCGGGATGAAGGCAGTTGGCTGGATATTGGCACAAGCATCAGCCATTATGTGATAGCTATGGGAATCGGCCTTGTCTCGTTTCTGTTCTCGTCACTTGGACGCAAAATATTGTGCTTGAATATCTCCGAACCTTGTGTGAATGATCGAAACGGTGTGCGCAAATACATGTAGCTTGTCGCGCCACCGCCTTATGCGTTTCTGTGATAATACATCTCACTATTTTATACCACAAAACTATATTTTCCAATTAACTCCTAAATCATTTGACTTCTCCCATGTTTTCCCGCTCGTACTCTGTGTTCTCTTATTTTGATTGGTTAGAAACAGTCTCTCAAAAGCTGGTTAGTTTGAGCTCGACATAGCCCAGTGGTTTGGGCGCGAGCTTACTGGCCGGAAAGTCCGTGGTTCGAACCCTGCATCTCAACCGCTCCTGTCTGGGTAAACTGACGGTATCTCAGACCTCGTGCTTCCTTCGGGTAACATAGCAGCTAGGCACCGGCACTCAGTTTGACCCTCAGGTCAGGTTAGGCGACCGCCCTTGGGACTGGACTTTCATCCCCTGCACAGGAAGTACTAGATTGCCTAGCAATCGGACGGTTTAAAGTGTTCCGAACATTCGTACTCTGATCGGATTAAATTCATTCGAACTGCCACCACGTGGCGTTCGCGTTTTTAAGAGTTTCCGAATTTTCGAACTCGCTGCAAAGGAAAAGCTCAAAGTCACCAGTAATCAGAGACTTCACGTTGACGGTCGCGCGCAATTTTAAGGCCTTGGCAAACGTTGTATTATAATGCGATAATAATATATACAGCCTTACCAACCTCAAACTTTGAGAAGTATCCGTCAGACGGATCAATACACACAAAATCCACAGCAGATATCGCGATAGTAAAAACTATCGAATTCGCGGTCCTTTCAGAATTTGAGTTCAAAGTAATATTTGACGTGAATCAATGATCGTGTGAGTCTCTCGCAACAAGAAGCATAGTTATTTTTCAATCCGAATGGCAACCCAGGAGCTATTCTCGGACGTGGAGTTTATGAACAAAGTCAACATTTATCATTTATAAGCAGTGGAATTGGTGTCGATTGTAATGTGGAAGGGAGGAAACAGAATCAAGCTGGAATAAAAGTGGGTCTTTTTAAGGGTGACTGCCATATAAAGGGATTAGGAAAGCTGGTACAGCAGAGTTTGAGGTTACCTGCAGGTGTAGCCATGTAGGGGCACAAGCTCAGTTTTTAGGAATCGGGACGGCGAATGAATGCTTGGCGCATATGCTTATTACTTGCGGAAGAGATTTCTCGTCGGGTTGTATGGTTTTCAAGAAATGAAGGCTGATGAGTTAAGAGGCAGCAAAGTATGAAGGAATAGGTGTTTGCGGCCTAGGGTTGAAACAGTCAGGCAAGCAGGAACAACGAGAACAAAGGCGAGACCAGACAGTTCCAGAAACAGACGGAAACGATGTACATATTCCCCGTGAAGTAGGTTTGAGCCCCCATCCGAATAGGCATTCAGTGTACATTGGGGTTAAAAAGCGACCGGACGTAGTAAACCAAACATTTCCGTGAGTAGTCCGGAGAGGATCAATAGATTACGCACTTTATCAGGTTGTAAAGCACTTTTGGCTGCCCTCGATGAGCCGTTTACTGCTTCGTATTCAATGGGAAATGGGTACATCTGCTGCACCGCTTACAAGGGCCCAGTCTTCGATCTTTGGTTTCTTGGCATTTATCGTCAGTGGAAAAATTGGAGGCATGGCATCATATACAGAGATCGCGTGCTTTTTTGGACATCCCAGTTGGCTTGCTATTCGGTGATCGGGCAGATGGAGTGGAATGAGGGAATTTGATGTGATCAAGCGATCATTCAGATCGACATTTTTCAGGTGACTAGCTTGAACATTGCAGAGTGGAAGTTCTCGACTTGAGTACGTGTTTCGTTTAAGGCCAGCACGAGATAGGGCCCTTCAAACTCCTAGATAGTTTGATTAGTAATGAGAGATGGCCCTATAATCGCCCGCTTAACAGTATAGGAATGCCACGTATGCTGTTCATCTATATATGGCTTGTCTTCCATTTTCCGCATATTTCTTCATGGAAGTAGATGAGAACTCCCTGTCTACTCGTATGATGATTACCTGCAGAGAGGCCCCGCCCAACAAATGTTTAATTCCTAGCGACATGTGTCAACAATTACACTTCATTCCATTCATTTTGATTTCATGCGTGTAAATCCTTCTTGTTTGGAAGGTCACCACAGTGTAATTAATGACGCCGCAGACTGGGTAGGAGAATCTTTTTAAAATCTCTTTTAGCATCAGACAAACTATGGCAGAATAAAAGCAGTAAAATCTGAAATAGACTATCAGAATAAAGTAGGACCCTCGATCGTTGGTACGTGTTTGGCTGATCCTGTCATTTGATAAGCCATTCGGGTCTATGCCGAATTGACGTCTGAGCATCTCCCAACTAGCTCTACGGCTAATCTAAACTGAAACTGAGCACCTTCCTGCTGGCTCCAGGAAATGACGAGGATCTCCACATTTGGACCATACGAGTTCCCCATCATTGACCAAATCATCATCTAAAGATTCAGGACTTAACAAAACTTTTTGTCTCATCTCATCTTGACAGCGTCAAACCGACAAAACTTGGGTTGAAATTCACTTACCAAACGCGAGGTACCACGTCTATTTACGAAGAACAAACATTCCGAGGTCTATCAGAGCAATGGTTCTCACCACCGTGGGAGCCATTGGTATACGAATTCACAAGCTCCGGGTGTGAGTTACAAGATTATCTATACACGCACCGGAGCCCAAATGACCAGCAAGTGGGGGGATCATGTGGTCCTCATACTTGCGTTAGCTTCTGTCCAATCATGAGTTGATCTTTAACCACAAAATTTTATCCTGAGTGAGATTGTTATGGCCTCTTAGTTTCACCCCATCGTATACATCCGAATCTGAAGATCACATGTCGGCGAGGCATTCCACGTTTCTCATTCACCTAATTTCATGTGAGTCTGTGATGTTTAGGGCTGTATTTGCAAGATGGGAATCGGGGTATCAAATATTGATCAGCTACAAGCCAGAATGATTAAATGAGGTGGCTGGTCATTACCAGAGTTACTTCGTTTCCGCGGCATATGTTCGTTACGAGACACCTCATGTTGGGCTATTCGGTGTGCGGCGTTTGCCTGAGGTCTGTAATGACAGAGTCAGTTTACATTCTTTTCTGTGAAGGTGCACATCAAAACACTTGTCTATAGCATTATCACACCAAATTTTTGGACCGTGCGACCATTACCTTCGTGCCTGTAATCTTACGTTCACCGAATTTGGAACAGTTGGGCCACAATGGCGGGACTTTTGGCAATGCGGAGTCTTTGAGTGAGGTAAGTTTGGTATTTATGGTGGGGCCGCAAAGCAGTAAATGCTAAACATTCGGCAGTGCATTGCCAAACCGTCAAACCATATGCGAGGCGAGTATGATACAATGAGTATTTTTAGACCGCTGAGGCGATCGCGATCCATCATCTGCACACGTTTACTATGTGCCTACATGTAGTCCCCACGAACTACACAATATATACGTGAATCTCAAAGGCGGTCAACTTCCATTATTAATTACGACCACCTGTCCAATTCCGCCGAGGCCAGAATGGTTCTGATTGCGTAAAACCTACTGTTTTCTATCCTTAGTTTGACACTCTGCTTGCAATTGCTTGCACTGAAGATTTTAAGAATGGAAAAAGACTTAACGGCAAATAATTGTGTTCAAATAGTTTCTCTTGCGCATGATGCTAACATAATGGTGAATTTATCTGCCCAGGTTAGAACATATGTACACTTCTAAGGTATAATTTGTGCGATGGACTGGTTTCGGTTTGTGTTCGACTGAATACCTTTATGGTAGTTAAGGTAATGTGGCGGAGATGCTGGGGACGGCGATCGATGTTGAGGCTGGGTTTGACAAAATAGTGAGGATGACAGATGAATGAATCGCAATGAAGTTGATGATATCTGTTGAGGTTCCCAATATTGAACTTTGAGTCACGCATAAGTCTGGAGAGCCCAAATATCAAAAGGAAGAATTGGATTCAAAATTCTACGGTACCATTTACACAAGGGCAAACAAATCTATATAACAAACCTCAGCGGTCCACGTCCGTGGCGTCAAAATCGCGCAAGCCTGTCACTGGCCAGCACATTGCAGTGTCAATGTCCGCACACCAGACAACGGCGAGTGGAATGTTGATTCTCTAGTGTCATCTCTTCCGAGGTCCGTCTCGCGATTCTGATCGGCGGTGCGGTTACATGGAAATCATGATGGCGGTCTCAACAAGCGGGGCACGAACACGCCTAGGTAATTAAGTAGGTCAGCTGCGCACATTCACGCACATGGTAATGTACCAGTGTCGGACAGGACGGCGTTTGCGGTACGGTGGATTGTGGCTCCAGATAAATCAAACAAGTGGAGATCAAAAGTACATGGACAGAGTGAGCAAATTAATTGGGGAATTATCATGAGATTCAATATCATCGTCACGGTAATTTAATTTAATTAGTCTTTTTAATAGGTATCGTATCATAAATAGCCCTATCAGGGGGAACAATCATGTGTAAATCACGACAAGCATGATGATTATTTGACAGAGTTTGGCTCAGTGCAAACGACATTGGACGATTATTAACCACGGAGGGGAACATCAGGTGTGAAACCTGTTTCGCCTGCGCGTGGCTACCCGAATGCGTGCATGCATGAGGAAGGACGTAACATTCATTTTCAAGTTATTCTGACGTTCAATTAAAACCGAGTTAATAACACTGCCATTCAGGCAGGTGAATAAAACCGAAGCTCACTAAAACCCATTCCGAATTCTGCCTCGATGGTTTTGTCCTCCGATTCAACGCAATTCTGTGGGGGCTCTGTGTAGACGTAGAAATTAACTCGAAATAAACCTTATTTTGGTCACACCAGAACTATAGGTTCAGGAACTCACTCTTCCATCAGCGCGTACAAAACGAACAGCGGCAATGGGCAGCCGTTTTCAAAACCTCCTGGGCACATGTATGTCGCTTCGTCCTCAATCTTTTCGGGCAGGAAAACTTAGGATGGGGCACACTCAGGTACGATTGAGAAGGGGGGAACGCTACTAGTCTCATATAATCCTTGAGCCCAACCATCAAAAGCTAGTTTCTTCTCAGGCATCCCGCAATCCGAACTTATCTGTTTCCACTGAAGCTCGGTAGCAGCAAGATCCAACCGCGATAAACGAACAGTGTTTCCCTCCGGCGTTCCGGAACTCAGCGATGTTAGTAGCGTAAGAAACAGTCAACGTTACTAAAAAGGGTGGCATCACATTCAGAAACTTATCGGAGCGCAGGATGAATAGTTGCCGGCTACTGATCTCATAGGTTTTCCATCCTCACTAAAATGCCAGGACTACCGTTCCCGAATTAAAAATATACTGGTCCAGTCTGGGCACATTAAGGCCCGGTACCTCTACCGTCAATACCTTAGTTTCGCACTTTAATTGCGAATAAGATTTGCCCTGATGTTTAACAATGCTAATCGGCCCCAAAACCGCATGCTCACAAAGTAGCAGAATACACTTGACGTATACACAATCACAGACGGTCCTCCCAAAACGAATGTAACAGGAACTCCGCTGCCTAGTCAGTTTGAGCCGGCTGCTTTTCGCATGATGAAAAACTCTCCCACTTTCTTCCACAGCAAGAAACAGTAACTTGCTTGTACATCACTGAGCAATGCCTGATGAACAACCTAACAGAACGTCGGGCACATATTTTGACCAGCCTTTACGATACGATTGCCATAGAAGTGATGCATCACTCCCCCAAAAGTCTTTGAATGCGCGGCGTTTTACCCCAGAACTACCTTTCTTAGAAGCTGCTGATGGTCTTTACCTACTTCCGAAACGAACCAGAAAGTGAGGTCGGAAGTCATTGGGTTGTCTAATGCGTTTCTACTATTGCTCAAAACCACACCGAATCATGCGTTTGTTCAAGTTACGGACGTTTATATT
>SJOL01001676.1:98274-131174 GCA_004794785.1 Opisthorchis felineus | reverse complement strand
CAGGAAAAATCAAAAAGCATAATTATCCCTATCAGCTACAGATCGGCATAGTCTCTAGACCACTTCCGTAGCCCTACACTTTATTCGCCTTCGTCGGTTTGCTGCCTGAGCGTTTAACAGCAGCTGGACTCATTTTCTGATCTGGTGGCCTTCCTGAAGAAATTTCGGCACATTTTGTGGTTTCTAATAAGCTTTCTAAGTTCCGGGATTAGTTTCAGGGGCCTGACTGAGACGTGAATCTTGTCCTACTCCCATGTGTTGGTCTGAGCTTTTCCCCAATCAGAATGGACAAATTTGGGTTTCACCACACTGGGTTCTATTCCAAGCCATTATAAGAAACCGTTAAGGGGTAGTGGTCGTCTTTTTTATTTTTCAATTCAGTAGACACGTACTTTTGTCAACATTTTTGGCGTAGAAATTAAAATCGTGTCGTTATTTGACGAGGTGTAAAAAGAAAATGGCATTACTTTTGATTCAGAAGCACCATTTACTGTATGGTGAATTGATGCTTGTTAAATTTACTCAACTGCTGACGTGTCGAGTTGCAGCATATTGCTGGGCAAGACTTTCGTACCCCGTTTCCAGACCGAAGAACTTCCACCTTTCGGGGGGCGCACTTAGAGCATGCAATTTGAAAAGCGACGTGAATGACGTTATTATGCGGTGTTCTGAGCTCAACCAGTGGTGCCCCATTCATAGAAAAGGATTTCTTCTGTCTAAAGCAATCAGGCGTGTTTAAAAATCACTGCTCCAACTCCCCCACATTGAAGAGATCCTCTGTGGCACCGATCATACATTAAGAACTCCCGCACATCGTCCGTAATTATTATTTGGTAACGGATAGGTGAGAACATTTTACGTTTAAAAGGTGCACCTTAGACGAAACGACTGAATGTGGCCGGCTTAAAGGTATCTGAATACGAAGAGAATTCTACTGTCTTAGCACAGACACCAAAGCCACATGCTTCTGAGTGGTCAATGCCTCACGATAAATGATACCACGAAAGACGGCTTTTAAATCCTCGAGGGCGCTCCCTCACTGCAAAAGTGCCATAGCCAGGGACCACTTGGGGACCGTTGTTGCTGTCCTCCAGAACTGTATCGGACCACCCAAACGAACTGTGCGCCCGTGTCCTCGAAAAACAGCAACGGAGATAGCCACTGGCTCCATCCTTTTGAATATCAAGAGGTTTAACGCCAGATTTTTCTGATTCTTTTCCTCCTGATATATGTATTACCCTCTTTATGTAATCCTTCTTTTTTCTCTGATTTCCCAAACTTTTGTACATAGGGTAAGTGCGAAAGCAAGGGCAGCAGTTGCACTTAAACGGATGTTAGAAATAGGTACTTGGGGTCCCAGGGACATCTAGTACAGTCAGCTGCTGCTACACACGCCAACTCACCATTCACCGAGGCCGCGTTGTTCGCCAGGCCCCCACCATGATGCCGCACTCTGTTGGACGGAAAAAAATTCCAAAAGACTTGGGCGTCGTCTGTGCGTTTGGCCTTTCAGAATTGGGAAAGCTGCCAGAAAAAGTGTCAAATCAACTCTAATGACAGTTTTATGGTCAGTTAACATTAAGACTGCCTGATTGGTTCTCGTGGGTTGTTGAAATTTCGGATGCCTGTGCAAATCCAGACTATGCCTTTTCAATTTCAAGCTTTAAACGAAGGTAAACAGAGCTTCTGGTTGTGTGGCAGCCTCGGTGTTGCGGTCTCTGACGGTGATGCAGGTGAGGATGTTTGACATCAGAAACACGAGAGCTAGAGCTCAGTTTTCGTGAGTATTTGGCGAAACTTTTTCAACAAGCTTCTAAAAATTATGTTGTTGATGCCTGTTTGGATAGCATTACTGAAGCCGGCATGGGTAGCCAAAACTAAGTAGCGTCAGCTGCAATCATGCAGGTTCCATAGCCGTTATAACTTCAAAACTTACTGTCAGTTATTACCTGTGATATTATAGGCAGCAGCTGAAACTGATGTAGCTTGAATTCAAAAATGGACTATACACCGGGAATCTCGAAGGGAAACTGTAGGGCGAAGGCAACATCTTACATGCATGCACTCTGTTGAACGCTCAAAAAGGACATGGCACCCATCGTCTTTACTCACTGATGTGAACGGTCTCAGGGTTCCCACCCAGGGAAACAACAAAGTCGAATGCATTTGGGTTTTCCACTGATTGCTTGCATATTTCGTGCCCCGATTTTACTATCTGTGACCAATAGTCACAGATGGTCACACGTTTTTGTGACCATCATCAGTCCCGGTTCTGAAAGACTGGGTTTTATTTGTAGCATTCTTCAGTGATGCTGCACCCCCATCCAGTTTTCCCTCAGCTGGTGTTCTTCCAATGTAATTTCCTCGTCACTTATTTTTCAGTCTAACCATTTTACTGATACCCGCCTGACTTGGATCGCAATGACATAACCCTGTTAATCTCGGCAAGCAACTAGTTGTGCCGAACTATTCCCATTTTTATACAGTTTCCGAACTATGCTGCATTTCTAGTCCCCCGTAAGTGGCATGGGTTCCGCTGGTTGTACTAACCTTATCATACGTCACGTTGCGCAACCCACCGACATGGAATAACCACTATTATTATTCGTTGATATTTGAGTCTGAAGAGTTGTCCCCCGTCCTGGCACGGTTACCCTGATTGGTCTACACCAAAGAGAAAAGCAATGAACACGAGATTCTCTCCTATTAGAATTCATCATCCCTGGCAGCACCCTGGTTTGGACTCCGAACATCCGGCGCGCGTGGAAACGTTCAACCAATACATCGCCAGCACACACTGAGCGAATCTGAATTTCCACGTTGGAACAGGCGAATGTGTTCACACATGGGCGATGTGGCTTGTTCGCCCGACGCCAAGCAGCTATCCTGGCTGTGTCGATCGACCGACCTGCCTCTTGGAATTTTCCAGGCAAAAGGCGCCACAGTTATCCCCAATCACACTGCTTATCCTTGAACTCATACGCATGTGTTCATAGTGCGTTGGTGGAGTAGTAGGTAACTTTTCGCGCCGCGTGTCGTATGTCCGGAGTTCAGACCAATGAACGGCTAAGGAGATGTACTGTTATTATTGTCACAATCAGGTACCGGTGTGAATTTATTTTCTTTTTTGCTCGTGCAAAGTTGTGAATGAAGTTTCTCGTTGTTTACCCCATTTACAGGGCTAACAAGTGTTATTTAGTTACACTTTCACCCCAAAATAACTTGTGCGTGAAAACCTTTGACAGACCGCACTACATTTTGGCGGTGCACCCATTTACCCACAATTGTGAGCCGGATTATAACAGGCTGCTCTCCGCTACAACTACCGGCGGACTACAAGTGGCTTGGATGGAGTGAAGGCCCATCGAACATAGGACGTGGAATCCATCGCCGCGCTTGCCAGACCTGGTGGCATTTTAAGTGGTATTTTAAGGACGACCACATAGGCAAACTGGGCAACTCTCCCAACCATTTGAATGCGCAGGCTCCCTTGGGGGTGTTATGCATTCCACAAATGGCAAGACGGTTGTTAGTAATGAAACCAAGTCCAGAAAGACCCGTGCAAATGCCCCATTTTAATCGGGACACTCGAAAAAAACCGATACTTCTTTCGTAGGCCTTGGAAGATAGAAACACAAGGAACTTAGCAGCCGGAACGACAGTCGACGACGAACGTTCCTCCGTGAACAAGTACCTAGCACCTCCATTCAGGGACTTTTGGCCGCGAAGATGATGACCCAGCTCTCTTGCACGAAAATCAAGACGGCTAGGGCGTCCCTTGTGGACGGGAGCATGTAGGCGCCCAGGCTGATCATCTCGGTGGCGTTTTCCAGATTAAGCATGCCAAAAGATTGGTGCAGTCGCTCATTGGCGGCTTCGTCGCAGCGTCCGAATATGCAGCACTTCACGCAATGGCTATGCGGAAATGGAACCAAGCGAACTTCTGGGCTTCTATTCACACTTTCCTCCCCACCTGCCGCACAGCGAATCTTCGGGTGGCCTGTAAGTAAACAAAAAATCGTCCTAAAATCAAGCGTATGCTCGAGAATCGCTCTCTAGCGGCGCAAAAAGTGATCTATACAGTTCCTGGAGGGAACGTCGGGAACTACTGCGAGAGGCCCACAACCACGGAAGAGGATGTCCGCCAAATCTTGCACGAGACGAACCTCTTCAGCGAGTTGGGGCGAGACAAGGTGCATCCAAGGATCCTGAAGGAAAGGTCAATCACGTTAGCATTTTACCTTATGTTTCGTTAGTCGCCAGAGGAAGGCAAACTTCATTGTGCTTGAAAGGGAGCGACTGTCACGCCAGTCTACAAACCTGGTGACCGCTTGTTGCCCGACAGCTACAGTTCCATTAGTCTCACTAGAATACCGTGTAAGATGATTGAAGGTTTCCTGAAGCGTTCCATTTTAGATCACCTCACTATCAAAAGCTTGATGTTCACAGCGCAACACGGTTCTTGCGCGAAGAATATGCTCGTATGCATGGACAGCTTACCCCAAGCCAAAGACGAGAAGCTAATACCGGATACCATATTGTCCCACTTTTCAAGTGCATTCTACCGAGTCCCATAGGCACACCTGCTCCGCAAGCTCAAGTACTACGGGATTCGAGGGGAAATTAAACGCTGGACTGAAACATAGATAGCAGACAGAACATTACGAGCGAAAGCTGGCGCGACCTAATCTTCTTGGGCGCCGGTCTCTGTGGGAGTTCCTCAAGGCTCTGTTTTGGAACCACTTCTATCTCTGATCTATGTCAACGATCTTCCAGATGTTATTTCAAATCCATGTCTACTTTTTGCGGAAGACTAGAAACCCCGGGGTTCAAATGCCAGCGCCTTCCAAATGGACGTGGACAATGCAAATCAGTGGTCTTTATGCTGGCACCTTCCCCTGAATGACGAAAAGTGCATTCATATGTCATTCGGAGAATACTCAGTGAACGCCTTTGTCATGCATGGTAATAATGGACCAGGATACATTACGAGGATAGATACTAAAAATGATATATGTATCTGGCTCTACTCAAATATGTCCTCCTCACTGCACCATGGAAAACCGGCTCAAAAGGCATTCGCCATTGTACGGATGATTCGGCGCACCTTCCTCCGAATTACTCGCATGGACTTCCAGATATTCTATGGGCCTACGACAGCCCACTGCTTGAATATGTCGGCCACGTTGTCTAATCAGGGCTCAAGAAAGGCGTGACCCTCATTGAGCGTATCCAACGAGCTGCTACAAAAATGGATGCCGGCATTAAATCCGTGAACTATGAAACGTGTCTCGCGGTGCTCGGCCCCTTTCCCCCAGAGTATCGTCGATTCCTAGGAGGCCAAATACTTATTTATGCTCTGTTTAGACAAGGTTTAACCAACAGGTTTTTCATCGTTGACCCAGGAAACACGGCGGGGACATGGCAAGAAGATTTTCAGCTCAGAGCGCGCATCTTTATTAGGCCACAATTTTTCTCATTTCGGGTAGTTGATGCGTGGAATAATCTACACCGGCTGTTGTTCACACTGCATCTAGTACCGAGTCGAAAGCACTGTTAGATGGGTTTTTGTGAACCCCGGAAATGGTAAGCTCAATCTTTCGCGATGGGAACTCAAAGAGCAGTGCTACACGCGCTTTTCTGACCCAATGGCCGGCAAGTGCTCGTCCCTTCAAAACTGCTGTGGATGGAGCAAAACGTTATACGTGAAAATGCTGCATTTTGCCGTCTGTATGCTCAGATCATAAGCCACAATGACCTGTAATATTTTCGTTGGGATCTGTCTTATCTAATCTCGATTTCTAATTTTTCGCGCGCAGTCGGATTTAAAGTAGTGGCCCTATGGCTTCAGATATGGCATGAGATATGTTTGCTGGGAAATTGGCAGCTATTCGGTTTTCATTCTTCACGGCATTTGAGAAAACGCTAAATGAATACATGAAAGATAACTATAAGGTATTTATGCGTGCAGCGTGTAATCTAAGCGCTGACGTTGTTTCGCGTTACGAGTGGCTACATTACGGTTGCAGCAGGCGGCCAGCTAAATCAACAAAAAGCCGTGGAATCCGAAGAAGCCAGTAAGTTCAGCGCATTTGCTGATAACAAACAGTACATAAGGCACCGGTTGCCCAGTTCGTTTTTCTCAAAAGAGATGCAAGAACCCTCTTGTAGTCGCCTCTTACTTTCTGGAACACAGTCATAAGTTTTCCAAGGTTTTGTATGAGCGACTTCTGGTGAATCAACGGCTTACGGAAGAGGAGCTGGGCACCTGCTGAAGTATGGAACGCCATCATGTGAAGTGTGGTAGTTTGTAGCCAATCAATTCGGCAAGGTCCTTACCACTCAGCACATACACAAATGCCACGGTGAATTCCCAGTCATCTCTGTTGAGTAAGTGACGAATAGTCGTGTTTCATTGTGACATATGATATGCCTTCAGCCATGGCAAAACCTGGGGATTCCTGACACTTGCCTGTGATGCAGCCAGGGGGAGGTCACCATAGTCGCATACGCCTCTCCTGATGACGGCAGGTGGCACTGTTTCAATGCTTCCCGGACGTGCTAAATGTCTATGGAACACTCGGTATACCGTTGGGGGTGAGTCTTTTTAAAGCAGCTTATATCTGGCCTCCAGATAACAGCTGCACATCTTCCTGTTCACGGGCGGTATGGCTACCGGACGTATATATGTATATATGGACGGTTATGTATGCTTTCGTGGATAGCGGACAGCTTGCTCCCATGCGTAGACTCTTCGACTTGTTCGTGGAAATGATGGGTGAGCAGTATCAATTGAAGGCCTTTGTGATGGACAAACTGGCGGAGCAAATGCGGGCAGCGGGACTAGTTTTCGGCTGCACTGCCCTGTTGTGCTAGTTCCATACTCGCAAAACTATCAGGAAGCACTGTGTATCATCAAACATCCACGTTTTTTCATGGACACTGCAAATGGCCGACACAGTTCTCTCTGTACGGCTTGCATAGAGAACGCCGTAAAGTAGGTTTTTCGTTTATCATAGTACTAGCACACAGATTCTGACAAGATCTGCAAGTGCTGTGCCGCACGGACCCCCGAGTTGTCTCCTACCTTACGGCCCACTGGTTGCACATCATCTGCAAATGCTGTGCATGCACGATGATGGTCTACCTCGGTAATGTGATGAACAGCCGTCTGGAGGACGCAAATAGCGGGCTGAAAAACCGGATGAACCACTCAGACAAACTGGAGCACAAAATACAGAAGGTGTCCCAGCAAGCACAGTTGCTTATGCGGGAATATGAGGTATATACGCCATACCAATGCGACTGAAGGGAAATCGTGGGGGCGGTGGCTACGTTCTGAAACAAGTTGTGGATAAACTTCAGGGTCTAGTACCCAGGTGGGCAAAAGCCATCATTTAGCAGCTGATTGTTGAGTCGCAGATCAAGCTGAGCTAAGGCTCGACGTCCGTGACTGATGACCCATCGTAGGTGGTCAAGGATACTGCACTTCAAGCCATATAGTGGTCTAGTGACACAGACTTAGGCTTTTGCGTGTTTTGTGACCTGCCGACCAGCAACGGTGGCCGCTGGCGTGCAACAGATCGCTTATCATGTCACGTCGACTGTTGTGATGGTTAACCTTGACCGCTGTGCGGAGATGCTCCTCAGGATTGTTGCAGAAGGGTGTACACAGATGATCAATTAATTTTTGTTATCTACCCCCCGGCCCATCCAGAATGCTTGCAAAGCGGTCCGCAAAAAGGCATCTTGTGATGCTGATCTGGACCGAAGCGCAGATTCCCGACACAGTGTTGCTGTGTGCGTCCGTATTTTTGGCTCCAGGGAGGATCTAATCAGCAGTCGTGAGTTATTAACATAATACTAGTACTGATGATGTGGAGCACCAGCTAGAAAAAAGAGACGACGCTGATTTCGTTTAAAGCATGTAAGGCTCACCAGTTCCAGGATGTCCGTCCATTATTGAGACATGCATTGCAAGCAGGCCTCGTATTTTTTGAGGCCCAGTAGTCAGCCGGCACCAGACTGCAAGAAATAACACAAGAATCAGCCGTTGAAGAAGGCGTTGTGTAAATTATCCTCTACGAGATTGTCGCCGCTGAAGTGCTCCGTTTATAGAGTAAGTATTGCATCCAGTTTGTCCGCCGCCTGCCTCATATTGATATTTCGATAGCCTAACTTATAGCTTCCTCTCATTTCAGGACGTCAACAGCCCAATGAGCACTGCACGCAAAGAAGGGCGTGCGGCTCCTGGCAGGACACATGTACCAATCAGAACGCCCTATAAAATTCAGCTTTTCATCCCGTCCAACTTGGACTTTCGACTTTTCCCAAGTCGAGATGGAGGGGCGCGTGTTGGCCAGCTGATTAGGCATCGCGGACCCCTGGTCCCGTGCTACTTGTCCGCACCGGGGCGAGATGGCACGGTGAAAGACGAGATGGTTCAATGGTTAGAACGCGAATTTACTGTACGAAAGGTTCGTGGTTTGAACACGACTTCTGCCTCTTGACTTCCCCTGTCTGTTCCTGGACAACCTGGCGATATCCCAGCCCTCGTGCTTTTTTTGGGTAGCATGGCAGCTAGGCACCGAATGGGTGTTACACCTGAATGATTACCCTTTTGTGTACCAGTTCGATTCGTTCAGCAATCAGCTGTGATCAACGCAGTTTCTATGCAGCTAGTTGATTAGACAACTTGGACCCCTAGCCGCATGTTAGTCGTGTTCTAAGTCATCATTGCGGTATTGCGCAAGCAACGACAGCCTCCTTCACTGAGGTATGAACCCGATGGCGGGCGATAGGATGAGCAGCTTACCATGTGGATTTCTAGCGGCAAACCATCTGGCAGAGCACAGAGCCGTTTGTGGAGAACCTGGTATGTTTCGAATTTTGCAATGGGGAGATATGCTGTCAGTAAACAGTACCTGTATTCTTCCACGTTGATACGAAGCAGTGCACCAGAAATCTCGACCTGCGTGCAGGGGTCTTTATCATCATCAGTCTTACGTTCTTGATAACTAGTGCAACTTTTTCGAATATAATCAATGTGCCTATAGCAACGTTTACTCGGAAGAGCTATTCCCAGGGCTCGAAGACACACGATTCGGCATCCGTCTAGTCGAACAGCAACTACAAGTCCAAATGCAGTTACAGGGGGGACACTCGGTCACATTCTGCATCCACGAGTATAACGAGGGCTCAAGCAAAACACATAAATTATTACAGCCGCAGCACTACCTGCAACTTCCACCCATTGTAAGCAGTTCACATTTTACCGTAAGTCACGATGTTTTACTACAATTATGCGTCTTCCAAATTAAGTTGATTGATGACCTTGAAGATTTGCTTACTTAAGCAAAACATTCATACAGAGGGTTTGCAAGGAAACCCATTCTTAACTACGAGGCGGTAACCTTGAAAGCAACGTGGAACTCGAGAAACCGATTCCATTACGCGAATACCGAGCTACCCCTTATTCGCTTGCGCTGCTCAAACGAACGGAAGCCGCTGAACGATAAGAGCAGACCCGACCAAGAGAGCTTGGGCGAAAGCCTCGATCCTGTGTATCAACCCGTGCAATTATGTCGATTGAAAATGACCTTGGCTGAGCGCGAAGATGACTGTCCACTGTGCAATTGAAACTGGACTGTACCTGCTTACACGTGTTTATCATATGACCCAAAGTATGTGCATCGCTTTTTTCCCTATTAAAGGTACACCCGACCAAAACCATTGACTGTTTCCATACCATGTTGTCTTACCTTTGTACACTTTCGGTTTCGGTGGTCGAATACACGGGTTTCTGCACCGCGGTCGTTCTGCCTTCCTATCTGTGGGTCGTGCTTGCGGTGTCTCCACGTGCCGCTGTTTCTGAGTTAACACTGTATCCGTAGCGCACTACGTCGACTCACCCACGCTACACTGTGCAGTATGCGGTGCCCTCCGACATGCGATTTACGCACAAGCCAGCATTCTGAGTGGTTAGTTGTGCACAGGCCAGGAAGCGCGCGCATTCAAACTGCATTTGCGCACGAGCCAGGACACGAACGAGTCAAAGGGTTAAAGCGCATTCATTAAGGAAAGATGAACTGTCAGTGCAAGCAAAAAATAGCCTGAAAAAATTTAATGAAGTTATTCCGGGAGAATTCCGCTTCTCCGAGTGAAATGTTAGCAATGTGACGTTTGTAAAATAAATGCTTAAACTTGACATCACAAAAAGTATCCACGCACCTTAAGATGTCTTACATCGACCTGTCCCTCTTCACCCAACCTGTTTCTGACTACCCACACCACTTCCTCCAATAAAAGTTTGGCAGGAATTAGACATTTGTGTTTTCGGAAATCTCGATTCAAACCTAACTACATATCTGAAACTTTTCGCACTCGGAACTTTAAGTTGCTTTCACCTTAGTTAATTATATTTTTATGCTGCATATGACTGCCAGCGAAAACAGTAGTGTCCTGTGAAGAAACGTGCTAACGGGAAAAGTCGAATGACGTTATCCGGATTTGAACCGCCAACACGCTGGTTGCTGCACCCAAGCTTGTCCCACTTGGCCATCGAGCCTCGGGCAGTCATTGGTGGAAGCGGCTAAGCAGTCGCAATTTCAAATGTGGATCACCTGAGTCGGTCCAGCCAATCATGTGCTTGAGTTTGGCTTGTGCATGAATCGACTACCGTGCCCTCCATTTTGGTTGATCCATATTTAAGCATTGGTGATGCACAACCCTGCTCTCTGGGCTTCCGCTTATGAGCTTTCTTTCTGTGTTCCATGCACAGAAATTGTAGTGGACCCCTGCCTTCGAAAAATCACTCTCCCCCGGTGCTTCCATGGGGTGTATACCACAACCGGAGCCCATTCAGGCAAAGTTCTTACAGCCATTGGGCTGAGTGACAATTCCCGAGAGTCATATTCCAAGAATAATCGCTTCTACATCCCTACACATGCAGAAAGTAAAAGATGCAAATCTTAGTTCATCGTGGGTCCTTTAAAACCCGCCACGCTTGATTCTTTCATGCGTATCTAAGAGGCATATCATACATCAGCTGTGAGTAAAGGTTTGGGAAGGCATTATCAATGCCAACCGGATACAGCGTACAGACGTTTAAAACATATGTGTAGAAGGGATCTTACGGATTTATTTAACTTTCGGTTATCGTTAATGGGCATTGATCACTCAATTGGATAAGGCAGTTCAACCAGATAAGTGGAAATCAAATGATCAAAGTCTTTTAGTCTTGGGTGGAACTGAGGAGGGGTAAATTGAAGCCTTTTGACATGGTCGATGAAGGGAGCAGTCGAGGCGACCAGTTTGGAGCACTTGAGTCGAATGTCGGACCAACAGGGTGTTCGGGAGAGGTCCTGTCGGGGATCCCTCTGCTACAACCGCCCAAAAGGTTCGAAATGCGAGGAAGCGTTCAATACAGTTTCCCGGGAAAACCCACCCCGGTACAATGATCCAATACACTGAGCCACTTTGATGCTGGAGGCTGACCTAACCGAAATTTGCGGGGAACAAGGCACATCTGTATGAACGCCGATGCTACCGCTATGAGCAGATGCCTCTGGTGTAGCATCGGACTCGTTGGAAGTTTTATTCGTTTTAGACAGCAGTCGATGCTTCTCTGGCGGTGTCGGTCAACCCTTCGGTGGTTGATGTGAAAGATTCAGGGCCTTCTTCTCGAAGTTTGTCCGTATTCAGGGGAAGAAAGCAACGCTGCCTACCTAAATATGGGTAACATCTCATTCCTTGATCTTTCCATCCCAGAAAGCCGATGAATTAACCACTCACTGCACTTAGGATGATCAGATATGTGGTGGCTGGGGGCGCGAGTGAATGACCAGATGCCGTCAATCATTACAAAGTGGACCGTGAGAGAGCTTAAGCTCCCTGCTGCCGAGTATAAAGACGCTCTTGTGGCAGAAGAGATGGTTCACTTTGTGTATCTTTGGCTTCCGAGATAGATGTGGCGAAGTGTGAACATATTTGCATGGGTTGTAAGCCTCGTCAAAGTTTTCATCTATTCATTGCCTCTACTGTGCCTTGAAAGGCGAAAGGGAGGGCTCAGATATACCCTTTCACCTCCTGGACCAGTAGAGTGGGGGAATCTTGCCATGCACATAAAAGTTAACGGCCTATTTGCATCATTTCGGTGAACAGTATGGGTCCGGACAAACAAGTATCCCCAGTATCATCCGGCAAAACGCGAGTGGCAACCACGGGGCATCATTAACACATGTTGTGACACAAAGACGGGCAACAACTAGGACCTAAATAAATACAGACTGACCGGGCGTCGCTTCCAGTCGCGTTTCAGCACCCCAGATCGGAATGGCAGCTGTGATGTGTTCCTACGAATGATGCTATGTACGGGTATCTTTCAACCTGCTTACCAAACTAAGCCAAGTGAGATCGATGTGTTCCTTGATGTGGTGTGACGATAGACTGCCAGTTTTTGCGACATCAACAATTTCACGCGACGGTCGGTTGGTAAATCCATGACGACTTCAGACGTCTTACTCTGATGTTTCTATTTGGAGAAGAAATAAACCACCACGCTGTTTCGACTTTAAACTCTCCATATTAAACACCAAATAGCGCCAAATCTGTTTAACAAGATCGGAGACGATTTGGACTCGGAACTTCTAATACTTGTCAATAGTCAGATTACGTTTTCAAAGAAGTGTGAGAACTGGGTCAATCACCGTGTATTCAAGGTTTATTGGTGATTACTTGAATTCACTTTGCCACAAGATCTGTTAGCCGATATCAAGGATCAAATTACCAGAAGAGTGAAGGTAACACTAGAAAATTACAAGCTCAGACAGGAAAAGCAAATTCAACAGACTATAACGAAAAAAGGAGTCATCCAGGAGAAGTTTTAACCATGCGACCATGCCTGAAATAGCGGACTGAAACAGGATTGTATGCAACCCGTTAAATGGAAACTTATCTCACAATGGGATGCAGCACCCGGAAACTGCTGACTCCCAGTGAAACAGTCTCGGCTGTAGAGCACGCATTCTCGAAACTCCCAGCGGAGAGAAAGGAAAAGCTGGATTACGTATCTGCGATTTTCTCAACAAAAAAACCAACGACCAATCCGAAGCAACCTGTCGCGGGGGGGGGGGCGGAGGGGACAGGTGCACCAAATTAAATGAAGAAGGACAAGTCGACCCACGTCGCCAAAGCGGACAAGGGTAACATAATGGTTGTAATGAATCGAAAGGACTAGGAAGACAAAGTGCTCAAATATTCAACACTGGGACCTTACGAGAAGATCAAAAACCAGGAACAGTTCAGCTCTCAGTAAGGCCAAACTTCGGATAAATAAGTACTTACAACAACTAAAACCTAACCTCGGTTGTATTCACTTGTGCCAAAATCCACTCATGGGTTGCCAAAAATACACGAAGTAGGCACCCTCATACTACTTGTCCAAGTCACGACCTATCCCAATACTTGAGCAATTCAGGTCATATTATCGGCCAGAAATCCCGTTATTCTCAAATCTACCCATATCAGTGACGAGGTAGCAGTCAGCTACCACATAACGACTCTTTATACTAGCGTACCAAATAACGGCTGTTTATTTCGTCTGTGCTGTATTTTGTGCGACGACATATCTCTAGCAACGAGAACAACCTTATCCCCTGATGATATTATTACTGGTGTTCAACTGCGCCTAAGCACGATTTTTTCACCTTTCGATACATAGTCTATGGACAAACTGACGGTGTCGCTATGGGCTCTCCAGTATCACCCACAGTGGTTAATCTTTTCTTACATCATGTTGAAACTAAGGCCTTGCGTGACTTTGTCCATCTACCACGCACCTTGCTGATACGTAGACGACATACTGGCGATCGTATCAGCCACATAACGACAGGCCTTCTTAAAAAGCTTGAAAGAACAATGCAGTGACATAAAATTCACGATTGAAGCTCAGAGCGAACAGGGAACTAATTGTTTCCTGGATTGCAAACTATCCGTTAATACCAGCCACGGATTCTCAGCGGGAATCCACAGAAAACCCACACATTCAGACAGGGAGTTGCACTATGAGTCTTTGCACCCACACTACGTCAGACGTGCAGTTGTCGGATCGTTGGTGAATCGTGTCAAGAGACTGCTCGGATGTGTCCATACAAGCAGACGAGCTGAAGCGAATCAGTAGGGTACTGCAGAAGAATAAATACCCCAAAGGGCTCATTGCCCAACAAATTGGGAGAACACTATCCGGAATGGTGAGACACGGAGAAAATCTGGAGATCACCGGGGGAATACCCCTTGGAAATGACACTTTAGACGCCATCCAAAAATTACTTCGGCACTATATTAAAACATTCTTCCGAATCGATAACACCTTACAACACCTTGTAATGGCTAAGGACCCTATCGAACCGAAACACCACACAAACTGCGTCTACTAAATTCTCCGTGCATAATGTCCAGCCAAATGCATAAGCCAGATAGCCAAGCAACTCTATGTACGAATCACAGAACACAAACGACATGTGCGTTCTCCTCTAGGAAATCCAACCGTGTTCGAAAAACTTGCGCGGAATTCAACTAATGCATTCCACGCACTGAAGTCATACCATCAAACCAACGGCACACGCATACTCCAGTCAGAATTCAAGTCACACGTGGAATGGTCATGCGCTGAAGCACAAGAGATCAACACACAACCAAAACGCGTAATGATGGGACCAGCATCCCGTCTATGTGGCTTAAAATTATTGCACACCTTAGTAGGCTTAGGCCGTATCAAAGTACCCAAACTTGGTTAATGTAGGGCTACCGCATTATACCTCTAAAGCTAAACACGACTTCCAAAAGCCTTATTGTTATTATTATTGATGAATAAGGACAGAAAAATTCCAAATAAATGATCATTAAAAGTACACTGAAGTGTTGTTTTCGCCTCAAGGAGAAGACGGGTTGTTGGAGTGGAAACCAATGGGGAACCCAGCATAGCCACATCGTCCGACAATCTCCGTAGAGAGAATCTGGGCAGTGAAGAACAAGAACACCGACCACAGAATATCTAGAAATGAAAACAGAAGACAATGCTGACATGAAAAAGTTCCAGGCAAACCACATCCAGGAATAAGGGAAGTCACCGATAGCACTGAGAGCTTAAAAATATGCAAACTAAAAAAACCGGGAGCAAACAGAACAAAACTCCTCACTAAAGAATGTCCCTCATTCGGTGACATTTTGAATTCCCTAGGGACTCTTCGTTAAAATCCCCATAAGAATTAGCAACCTTCGTGCATAGGCATCTGCTTTCTACACACACACACACACACACACACTTCCATTTAGGGTTTTCGGGGTTTGTTAATTAAAGCAGACGCAACACGATAAACGGGCCAATGTGCAATCAATCCCTGGACTAAGAGAAAACGAACGCGTTGATGAGAAACCATTATTACTCTCGATTCAACTAGTCACGGCACAATTGAAGGACTGAGAAAAGGAAAAACAACATATAGTTCTTTGGGTTGTAAAGTTGGATCAACACGGGATATCGTAAACCGAATAAGTGTAATGTGGTCGAAAGAAGAATCAAACCCCGAGTCCTCAGAGAAGTAGCGCTAGGTAGGATACAAAGATGACAGTAGATGCGAAGACCCGAATCGTAGACCTAAAAGTAGTTCCTCCGAGACCATGCTAGAAACCCTGAGATTTCTGTACACACATGCGGAAGGGGACGGCGGAGTGTGGCCCGTAATATTCCAAGTCGGTTATGACATCAGTGAAACTTCTTTGCGACAAACTGAAATTTGTCCGACACCGGGAAAATAGACGGAACTCCGAAGGAAGCACGAGGGTAGGGATACTGCCAGGTTACCCAAGCCTAGACAGGAGAAGTCGAGATGCAGGGATCAGTTTCGAACCACGGACCTTCCGACCAGTAAATTCGCGCTCTAACAACTGAGTCATCTGGCCCCTCCCCCATTATTTAGTAAGGCCATCCAGATTTTAAAAAAGTACGAATGAGACATGCATGACGCGGAATTTAATTCAAAGACGAGGTATCCTGCGTATCAACCATTCAGTAACTTTTACACCACTTGGTTATTTGGAGAATCAGTAAACTTAGCTCTTACATCTTTGTGCTTTACACCGCAAAGTTAGCTTAGGATGAGGGTCCTTTATTCAGATTCTACTGCGTTTCACATGCGTACAGTCATCTGCAACGGTGTGTCGCCAACGTCACCCACATTTGACAGCTCTGTCATAGAACCAGGGGTATGGCAGAGCCAGGCTAGTTTCAACATGTCAAAAACGTCAAATGTACAAGCTTCCTCAGCGTGTGATTCATTCCACTGACGTCATTATTACGATTTACCCCTACAATTCTAGTGTGTGCTCCACTGCAGTGGTTTACCGTTCCGCAGCTCATTGTCATTCCCTTTAAGACGTGGCTCCCCTATAGCAGTAATTTTAAAAATTTCTGGACAATTTACCTGTTTCGGACGTTTTCGATGGAGCACTGAACCAACGCGCGAAGACATGTTAGTTCATTCTATCTTGAACGTGAACGGCTGGCGCCCGAAGCAAATTTTCTGGTTAACGGTGGACGCCTAAGCACATTAGGAGAGACAGTGGGTAGAACGGAACCGAATCTGGTGTCGCATGAGAGCCTTTGATGGTGACGATTGTGCAGAAATCTGTTATAGGCCTTCAGCTAGCCTAAATATGAATGCACAACAATGGGTACCGCAACAATTATCTGTTCATCATGGTACCAGTGTCATTCGTCATTTCCCTTAAGTTTCAGTGCAGTACTGCACCCTTCCTAGTACAGCATCATGCACGTGTTGCGGGGGTCGCCAGTTAACACCCCGTCAAGGTCTTGATGAATGAACTGGCGGTATTCTATAGGCCTTACAGTCAGGCGGACAATCATTAAGCGTAGGACCAATGAAATAACTGGCTATTAGCCACGTTGCTTATACGCGCATTCATGCCATGACCTCAGAATTGCTTACGAATTCGCTTCATTTAATACAATCTATCGATAGATGTTCGTTCGACGAAAGCGCGCAGGAGTGAACACTTCTGCCGAGCTGATGATTCCATTAGCCCCCCCCCGTATAGGCGATTCGGGTTTTTCAAACCAAATCAGTGAAACGCTGCCTTGGTGAATTTGGAAAGCAACAATTAAGGTCTGAAGTCCAGGAAAAAGCTTTCCATTGGAACGATATCGCAAGTGACACGATTCATTACAACACATCAATTATCCAAACTGTTTGCGATAGTAGATAGTCAAAAATTATTATATACACGATCACAGCAACGACGGTTACGTGGGCGTTATTGATTCATCACGAAAGCGCAGATTTCCGATCGACTGAATAGGGCTCAGAAACGCAGATGCTTGGTCACACATGAGTCTGCAGAGCTGTCGCTAAGGCTTGTAAAATGAAATTGACTGAATTTCAAAAACGTCTGTATCCATCATCGTTCTCAAGTCTATACTGAACCAGGGGGCTTGAAAAGTGCATAACGTCCAGCCCGGTAAGAAAAAGTGGATGGCCGGGATTGATGCTGGAGAGTTTGGAATTCAATTATTATGACTCGTTTCATAAGTCGCTCAACGGTCGCTGTTTAGAATATCTAGCCATAAACATTTCACCAGCCAAAAACTACCGAATCACACGAAGCACGAACATACGTGGTATCCGGACAAACCAGACGCACTCAGTCTCAAAGCATTGACATCTAAGTACCTACTCGTCATTTAGTTATTTGGTTTCAAAAACGATCACCTGAGTGTATTATTGGCGTGATATCGTACAACAGTGTCATAGCTGCATAGTAACTCCAAAAATGGAGAAGAATGGTGTATAGGAGTGAACAATGAGGGGGATAATGGTCAAGGTTAAGGTGCATTCCAAAAAAAAAACACGAAAAGCACCTTGGCTTCACACAACGTGTGTAAACCACAGTGTGAGGAAGTGGTGTCTACAACAAGTACACAGGAGATTGAACTGCTACCAGCTGTTTACTTTTAGAGACAGAAGCTCTTATTTGTTGACAACAAGATGTGCTTAGTCCTACGCATTTTGTCCCCAAAAGGAACTCATCAAATGGGTGAAGCAGGACTGACTGTGCATCACTTTAGTCAGCAACTCTTCCCGTTTGCCACACCGCCAGGCAGATGGTAGCCACACTTTCGGGAATGTGAATCGGGGTTTAGCTCACGCGATGAAATCTGTCGTGGGCAATCAAGTGACTGTCACGAGAAAAATGATAAACCAAGGCCAACTTGCACGTCAAAAAGCTCAATATCGGTGAAGTGATTCGGATAGAGAGCAACAGGAAACAGGTTTCGGAAACATTCATATTCAAAAGTATAAGCGAATACTGCATCGATTGTTCGTTTGTTGGAAAGCAAAAAATATGCAACTTAAAAATCACCTAATGAATATACTTACGCGGGGTGAAAACAGCAAAATATAAAAACTGCATCCCGACTTCGTATCCAAAGCGGAAATATATGAAGGCAGTTAGAGAGAATATCCAACTGAGCGATTTTAAGAAGAAGACACCGTACTCCAAAACAGAGGGAGATAGTGTTTGACGCTGTAACAAATAAAGTATCGTGCAAATGACAAATGTGAAACAATAACCCTTAGAAAATCACCATCAAAGGCAAATTATTCAGAAAAAGTGTACAAGGCGCTGTATTGCTTATCACATAGAACCGCAGTGATAGCAGAGGACAAAGAACAGGTCAAATCACTTATGCACCGAGGGTAACAACTGGAACACCCCATGAGACGACAGGATGCGCCCAAAGGGGCCCAAATTGACAACGCATTTCTGAAATGCTCAGTTTGCCCAACTAGCCGAACTGTCAACGGGCACCACGGAACGGGTAATGGACAAAATGTGTCGATTCGTGGCCGGTAGTTATCGTCACTCAAGATCACCACTCAAGAGCAGGTCATTGACAAAATCAACCCAGGGATCAACGCCTTAAGAACCAATTTCGCTTCTCTATCAGTTTTCAACCGTAAATGACCAGAGAAGATAAACAAAGTGTTGCTGAAGAATGTCGGCGAGTCTAGCCACCTCCAAACCACCATTCTTCCGAACTACCAGATTAATGGATAAGCAGAGACTCTTCAGCTCGATGGCTTAAAACAATGACAACCCTGATAAAATCAGGTGCGGCACCTTCTGGATCATCAGAGCTGCAAACGATGGGGAGGCCAGGTCAACAACCATTCGGTTATGAATCCTCATCTCAGATAGACAGCACACATCAATGGAAGGCAATAGAAGGCATTAAGGCAGCGAAGCATCGGTATTGAATACTGATGTTATGCAGTCGATGATGATGAATCGCAGGTGAGTCCAGCGTAAAAACAAGAACAGCCGGTTGTAAATCGCGTTTCACCGCACGAAAATCAAAGGATGCTAGAGGAGCGTCGGGATTTGAAGAATGATTACAAAGTTTCTGCTGTCGTAGTGGTTCAGTTAAGTTAAGTTTCCAAGCTCAGAAATCGTGCTTAAAAATACATTCATTCCCTTTACTACAACTTCGGCCACCGAGGATAAGGAGAATAAGGAAATGAGAGCCACGCGTTTGAGGAGATGGCCTACTCAATCCATTGATATCAGGTATGGCAGGGGATGAGAACTACGCACTCAAGGCGAAAGCTTTGATGCAAGACGGCCATCTCCTGCGAGAAAGCCATATCTGTCAGGGCCACTAACCGTAGGTTTGTTTTGACCAGCGGTCCCCATCCGGGGAGATGGCAGTTCCAGACCAAAAGCTGCCACCTTGACGTGGTGGTCGGGCTTCAATGCCGCAATGATCCCGCAGGCTACAATGGCTGGAACTTCGTTCCACAAGGTGCAATCATGCCAGGAACGCTAACGGGGAGCAGTCAGACCAAGAGCAGCGAGATCCCGTGCTACGAGTAATCGTGCTACGAGGTGGTCTGGGGGTAAAGTCGTACTGTCCTCTACGACAGGGTTGTGAAGGCAGTAAGGTGTTTCCCCCAAGCAACCAGCATGTCCATATTCTTGGAAGCATCGATGCTGCCGTCCCCCAAGGAAAGACGGGTTAGAAAAGGTCGGCTCTAAAAATCGCACACTCCGATCGCCCAACGGTTGACCGTGACCGCCAGCACATTATTCAATACGGTGGAAATACTATTAAAATCGGAGTCTGGTGCTGCTCACAAGGCACCTGCTGCGCGCAGCCGCATCAGGAGTGGGACAGTAAAGCCTTAATTACTGCGCCGTCGGGTTAGGCCACACCCTGCAGCCGAGCAGGTCAGACTATTGAGTCATCGGCTCCGGGCAGGGTCCCCAAAGAAAACCGTATTGCCCACTGTCTCGCGCGTTAGAGGCTGGGGGCAAGGTCCCCAAACGAAACCCTACATCATCCCACTGCCTTGTGGGTCAAAGCAGTCAAAGGCTCAAGGTGGGGCACTTCAACCAAGCCCCCTTCCTCGGCCTGGGCAACCGGGAAATATTGTTTTCCCGCACAGTTCGTCCACCGATGTCCCTCCAAACCCCTTCCCACCACACAAGCAAACGTTGCTGGGTCATTTTACAGTAATTTACCTGACAGATGTGCCTTACGCACTCTGCTGCCTATTAACAATAAACCAAATAGCACCTTGCTAAATGCACGAGATCCTTTCTACATGGGAGATTTTAACGTCAGTACTCTTTGTGAAATTGGCAAATAGGCAATGCTCGCCGAAACCTTATACTCCCTAAAAATTGATGTATGCTGTGTATCCTAAACACGCATACAAGACCCAAGCGTGGTTATACATATCAAAAAGCCAAGGACGAACTCAGCTCTTTCACATTTCTCCCTCCGTGTGTCCGGTGATTCAGAAGCGATGACTCGTGGGATAAATGGCATGGGAGTTGCACTCAGTCCCAACGGACTGCAGTTCTGATGCTGAAAAGGATAGTTGCTGTCGAGAGCTATCCGGGCTTATTTGTCGAGCAAGAAGCTCTGACAGTGTGAGCATTGCGAGCGAGATGAATGCCAAAGTCGGTCGTCCGAGCTTCTTAGAATCTTATTTGGGCGGTCGATTCGGAGTCGATGCTCGTCGCACAGACAACGAAGGGCTATTCCTTCAGCTGTGTGATGATCATGAGCTATTTCTGGTCAGTACGGACTTTCAGCATAAACGTTCGCATCGCGTAACCTGGCGGCCACTAACTGCAAATCAACCATGGACCCAGTTGTATCACGTGACTATCAGTCACCGGTGGAGAGCCACAATTCAAGACTGCCGTTCCTCCTGGGGCACACAAATTGATTCCGAATACGCCATGGTGCGTGCACGCCTGATAGTTCGATTCCATTCAGAACCTCACAGGTCAGCAAGAAGCATGCCAATCCACCATCTTCGAAGAACTACCATAGATCAACAGTATCCATCTGAGCTAGCGCATTAACGCTATACAATAAACCAATACTGTACTGGTAGTGAGCACGCGGATGAAGCATGGCAAAATGTGAAAGGAGCTATGCTAGAGCGTCCAGTGCTGTCTGTCCTACTTCTCCGATACAATCAAATGGTCATTGGACATCGCCGAGATCGCTAGTCCTGATTGATAACAGGAGATCCGTACTAGCAGGCAACGAGTACAAAGGCACACGGAAACCCCTTTAACGGCAAATAGTGACGAGCCTAAGGAAAGACCAAGAGCTCTAGTGGACATCGAAAGCTCGGGAGATGGAGACGGCTTTTGCTACTGGACACAGAAGCGCCCTACGATAGACTGGCCCTAGGAAAGCAGCGGTCAGTGAAACGATAAGTGAAAAAGGCAGCTCATTAATTCACTCGCAAAACCATCGACTGGAAAGATGGACCGAACACTTCGAAGAACAGTTTAGCTGGCCTCATGCAACACAGTCTGTAGAGATAGTGCATACGGGCGAATGGAATGTAGACATTAAGCACCCGTCGGAAAAACAAATAAAGTACGAAATATCCGTACTGAAACGTGAGAAGCCACCAGGACCGGATGGTCTGTATTCAATCCTCTTCAAAAAAGGCGGAGAATCCCTGGTAACCCATCTGACAAAGCTTATGGGTGCAATATGGAACGAAGAAAAGGTGCCTGCAGAATGGGGCATGTCGACAGTTATTCCTATCTTCAAAAAGGGTACTCAGACGCTGTGTGAAAACCACCGTGGCATCAGCCTGGTAGCTGTGGCATCGAAGGTCCCCTCTCGTCTTATCCTTCGAAGGTTGACAGAACACAGAAAGAGACAGATCCATGAAAACCAAGCCGGGTTCCGTCCTGCAAGAGGATGCATCGGTCACATTTCCATCCTCCGACAGATTCTGGAACAGCGACACTACTTCCAGCAACCAACAATGGCTGTGTTCCTTGACTTGTTAGCTGCCTCTGACTCTGTGGACCGTCAGGCTGTGTCAATGGAGCAAAGGTGTCCCCCACAAAGTCTCGACTCTCCTTAAGGCGTTGTATGCCAACTCCCCCGGACGTGTGAAGATCTATGAGAAGCCCCCGCCTGAGTTCACCACATTAAGTGGTGTCAGACAGGGCTGTCCTCTTTCACCTTTCCTCTTCAACTTCGTCATTGATACGATCATGGAGGATTCACTATCAGCCTCCCATGCCTGTGGGGTCGAAGTGCTCCCTGGGCGTCCGCTCACAGATATCGAGTACTCAGAGAACATAGCTCTTCTTGGATCTGACACCATTGTAATGTAGACAACGTTGAATAATCTACATAATTCTGCCTCAAGATTTGGCATGCGCTTCACACCTGCAAAGTGTGAAGTGCTACTGCGAGACTGTCTTCAGAGCGTCGCCCGAGTCTGGTGGGAACACCAAATGAGTGATGCTGAAATACGTCGAATGGTTTTCGAAAGAAATAACTCACCCACGAGAGATGGACTGATCACACTCCACAGGTTGCGCTGGCTTGACCACGTGCTGCGTATGCCAGTCGACCGACTTCGTCGAAGGGTTCTTTTCGCACAACCGCTCGAAGGGTGGAAACGAGCCAGAGGAGGTCAAATAATGACTTAGCAGCGAAGTACAAAAGCCATTACAAGAAAACTCAGATGCGCTGGTCATTGCCGTTTCCCTGGATGGGGACCTAGAGACGGAACACATCAATGGTTAGAGACACTGTCATACATTGTCCAGTCGCGTCCTCAATGGCACTCGTGCATCCAAGCTGTTGCCTTCAATGCATAGCTCCCCTCCTAATGTCCCCAATGAAAATTTCACTGGCAACCCTGCATTTGCGTACCAATTATACCAGCTACCACCTCCAATGCGCAGTTATCTACCCCACCTCCCCAAATCATCGGTGAACGAAGCTATGGCAGCTAGAACCATTGTACGACAAGTACGCGGTTCTTACAGCTGCTGCTGCTGGTGATGATGAGATGACAGTTGAAACATAAGTCATAAGTCGCATAGGTCACAGCAGCACCTGGTTAGGTACTGAGAGCCTGAGTACTCTGCAAGAATTCGACTAGCATGAGAACAAGTTCATCGTAGATTCGCGGTGTGTTCAGCGGACGCATCTGTGTTGATAAGGGAGCCAATAAGAGGTCGATACGACTATAGCGTTCGATAGAAGCAATCATGCGCTTCCAGTGTGAAAGCGTGTGAAGCTGTATTCGTCGAGAGAGTATCGATCTAAATCAGATGTTTTACCGATAACCGGAACGAGCGGCAACTGCATGACATCAAACGCGGTCTCGAAAGGAGCAGTATGGGGGTAGCTATGCTCTTTACATACATCCGTGAAGGGAAAGAAACGCATCTAGTCGATATACATCCTATTTATAAACGACTGAAAAGGGCAGCGTTACATTGGATGAATGTGTGACGTTCGAAATAGCTGTGGTTGAGTTGCAGGTTACCGACCGAGAGGTTGTGGTTCGTATCCCAGCCCGAATTCCCGATTGCTTATGTCTTGGATCGGGTAACCAGGCCCTATCTGACCCTCCGAGTTCCTTTCGGGTCGCACGACAGCTGTACAATGACAGGATATCACTAAGGCAGAAGTACACACACTGGGGACAATAAAGTATTGGAGGTCTACTAGATACGTTCTTGTAACGCATCTGTAGGCAAATCTGTCTCGACACCAGCCTGTCGCGCCCAAAACTACGGATCACTGCCTACAAGCAGAAAACAAGTAAATGAACCCAGTTCACCCGGTTTCTTTTGGGCGCTTACGCAACTAAAGTGAAAGAAATATGAACTACACTAAAATCATGCCATTAGTTTAGTCGATTATGCAACACTCGCTCCAGTAGAAGACAAGCGTGCCAGATGAATGCATGAGTGCAGGTAGTATGAAACACAAACCACGTGGTCCTCTATGCAGTTAAACCGCACTTACGACCTGATCTTCCATGACAGCTACACATGGTTCAAGGACCATTGTGTGAAGAACATTACCAAAAAGTTGCCAAGCAAACGCGGACTGAAAAGCTTACCAGCAGAACACCAAAGTGTGTTTGTCTGAACGCCCATTTCAATATTCGTTCAGCACAGAGCTGGATAAAATTCATGGCTGCCCAAATAACTGTAGAGGAAAAAACAGGTGAACACACAAAGAAAGGTCAACACGAAACCATATGAACCACTACTAGATCAAAATGAAACGAAATGTGCTTCAACTGAGGAGTCGTTTGCTTCACGTGGTGAATTGAAAACGTCAGTGCTACTGTGGTTAACTGTCTTGAGCAAATATGGTAAATGAAACTTGCCCGAAGAGGCGGTCAAGGTAAATAGCTTATCATCAAGAAGAACAGGGTTTATGGAATGCGTTGAGCATTTGCTACACAGCTTTAAATCAGCACTTGTTGGGAAGCGGAAAAACAATGTACGGTAAGTTTCTTCTCAAATATCAGGTTGTTATATAGCGCGGCACAGTCCCCGTGACCTTACAAGTAAACGTAAAGTACATCAACGACAAGGTACCTACAAACTGGTTCGGTGAATAATACGCGTTTACTGGATGAGCCACATGACTTGTGACTTCTCCGCCCGAATTAAAATTCGACCCTTGATTCAAATCACATACAAACAGATCGGAACACTTCGGATAGAATTCGTACTTTATCTGGGTTATATGCATAACGGTTGTGGATAAACTATCTTGGAGTCTTTAAAGGCCAGAAAACCGGCAATTTGAGGCGAAAATCACGCGTAATTTACTTGCACATACGAATTACAGTGAATCCACTGTAGCAATCCGAATGGATACTCTCTAATGAATAGCAGCGTTCAGTCGGCCACAACGCTGCACGCGAGACGATCACCGCCCCAGACGCCAAGCACCCCCCTATTTAAGGGTTGTTCTTTTTTGACCGGGTGACCAGACCATTCAGTGGAAAGCGTCATTGGGCGCACATATAAAGTGACTCGAGATACAGCAACCCTAGGGTGAGGAATAAATCAGAGCATGTTGAGACGTCCCCGGGTCTTAGCTACCATATGGGAGGTTTCTTAAGTCCAGACAAGTGGACAGTTGGTTGGTATCAAGAACACTCCCATCCGGAGCTCGCGCCCAAACTCCTGAGGTATCACGAGCATAACTTGAAGGCGGTGGCTCAGCTATGCAGTAATGCGCCGAGCACCAATTGATCAAGCATCTCTTAGTAAAGGATAGTACCGAAACAAAGTCATGAGTAGTTAGTTGAAGAACTCCTACTTACATGTAGCGCTAACTAGCATCAACACAGAGGCGGTTGCTGAGACGATAAGTTGGCAAAAATAAGTACGTATTTGGGGACTGTATCACGCCCTTGTTGGTATCCTCAAACGAAACGGCATTTATTTCCCTTCTGAATAGTACCGATCCAATAACGTATACTGAGTAGAATATGAAAAACAAGTAGCTATTAAATTCCAACCATAAGGTGAATGTGTGCTTTGAGATAGGCAATATCATATCGGGGCTGTATAGGCCTCCAGGAAGAGAGAGCTATCGTCAAGATGACTAATTTCCTAGCTTCTTCATCATTAAAACCATAACCTAGCATCCAAAAAGGGGATAAATACCACAGAGCGAAAAGTTCGCCCAGGGCAAACCAACTAATCTGAGACCATTGGGCATCCATTTACTTTTTAACGCCATTCGTTACATGCGATGGGGTGCTGAACAGACACATTGCCAGCCGAGCTTCGAAACCATGGGCGTTGTTCCGCTGCTGTACGTGGGGAGTGTAATCTTTCTCGCGGAAAGCCAGGGTTTCGAGATCCAACGGTAGGTTTTTGTCAGTACGTGACACAAGTCGAGGAATAGCGTCAGACATTGAGTTAGTATAGAGTTCCTATTTCTGCAGAACGAAACTATAAAATAGACCCAAGAATGTGTGATGTGACAGCTGTCAACCATATTCAGCTATAAAGGCCTGATGTGAATGCTTTTGAATGGAGACTCATAGGTCAGGGATGAGACAATTAAGTTTTAGAGAGCTTGGCAAATAAAATCATTGGCCGCTTTAATGACCAGCGAATCAGTAAACAACAGTAAAATAAATGGCTCAGACACAACAGAAGTTCGGAGAACGTGCTGGGTTTATCATTCTTCAGAAGCATGGTGTGTACAGGCTGTCACTCTAGTAGGTGCCTGAAAGTGCAAATAGCGACGACCTGAAACTTGCGAGCTGATTAAATGATTTCAAAAGACTGTTAGTGAGACTTTCTAACATGACTAGGGTCCTGGGACTCCTATGCACTAGGGGTGCTCTGGTTCACTAGGATGAGAAGGTCAGCAAGACGTGTTATGGAGACTAATTTTGGAATAGAAAGGAGCAAGTCAGGTATTGATGAGTAACACTCTACTTGCCCTGTTGATCAATGGGAGTACTGGAAAAAATAGGAAAGGAAAGCCGTGAAAAGGGAGATATGTTCTTCCATAAGAAAATTCCAAAGGGACCAAAACACTGGAAATGGATGATTAGGAAAAGCCATTAAACTGCGCTTTCATCTCCGAGACCTGATTTAAAGACTGCATGCCAAAATGGTCCAATGCAAAATAGCTTCCGCCCAGAATTACTGAAAAGCAGACCGATGAGATTTGCGACTTTTGAGCCACAACGTGAAACGCCAAAGGCTTTGAAGAATTCAGTTTAGATTCCATTAAATCGAATCAGTGGACCATATTCTCGAGCACAACGGGTTCGGACTGGTCATACGGCACTACGTATACGATTTTGGCTATTGCTTTACGAATGCACATAAAATTCAAGTCTGAACACACGGGCATTTTTACCACCCTAACAGTCCTGGTTAGCTCAGTCTGTCATCCACCTGACAAACCCTAGCACGAAATAATTTATGCCTACCGGAAAACGCCCGATTACTTGTGAGTAGGCACTGCATTCCGCAATAGTTGTGCACATAACTGTCTCGCTTAAATGATTCTCGTCCTGTCCTGATGCAACCACTCTGGTTCGCTATTTTACTGTTATGGGAGGAGAGCATCTGTCTGAGTGGCTTCAAATGACAAAGCTATCAACTGTTACCATGCAGTAGTAGTCACACATAAACTCAGCAAGCGAGTTAACCCCGGTGATGATAATTCAGTGGAGGATCCTCAACGAGGCTGTCCGTCCAGTCCTAATACAAACCTGAGAAACGTGGCCTTTACAGTCAGAAGATATTCGGAGGCGACAGATTTTTGCCACTGGTGCATTCGAAGAATACCAAAATTCAGTACATGCTGAAGGTGCCCAAGCGTTGTCATGACCTAATAAATAAATAATAATCGTTCAGCTGTAACATTCTTTCGGTGCCTAGCTGTCATGCCACCCAAAGGGAGCACGAGGGCTGGGATACTGCCAGGTTGCCCAAGCCTAGACAGGGAAAGTCGAGAGGCACAGGTCGGGTTCGAACCACGGACTTTCCGGTCAGTAAATTTGCGCTCTAACCACTGAGCCATCTCACCCCCTGTAATGACCTGTTAGGTCCATCTGACGTTCCTAGGAGGAAGTCTACAATAGTCTGCGCATCCGTTGAGCACAGAAGGTTATGAAATTCCCAGACATCGTTTTTTCTGTACACCATTCCGAAGGTGGCGATGTCGCTTCAGAGGATAACTAAAGAGGTGGTTCACTACAGTCGAAGACGTAATGGGGTAATTTGAACTTTATGCGGCCTGCAGATCTTGTAACTAGAACAAGCAATGGGTCGCGATTGATTCCCATCGTCGACCGTAGGCAACTGCCGTCAGAAATATCTCTGGAGATCATCACCTCGAAATAGTGCCCCTCTCCCCAGATAAAAATCCATCAAGACCAGGGTCAACACAAAAAAAAATTTACCCAACGTTGTGATGTACTCCATGTTGGAAATATTCTAGCTACCATGAACCTATGGGATTATTGTCCAAAAACTGACACACACAGAAGTAATTTTACTTGGATAAGCACAGACTCACCATTCGCATAAGAAAAAGAATGAAGGACAAGGACGAACACGAAAGGTAGAACAAGCGCAGATGTGCGGAAGACCATGCGGAGTAATCCCTGATGCGTTTGGATTCCAGGGAGCAATGGATGATAAACATGGCTATAATAGAGAGAATTATGTAGTGTGGAATAAGCATTCCTTGGAGTACATTGGAAATATATGAAAAAGTGTACACATTCCATTTCCTTAATCCCTTAAGAAAGTGACAAATAAGTGAACACAAAAGATGTAGTATTCGATCTACTCAAAGAAGACAAAAGCATTAGCTAAAACAGCCCCCTGAGTGAAATGGAAATAAAACGAGGGGATTTTCCGTACAAAAACTGATAGAAAGCAAACGCGTCCTAGGCGAGGATAAACTGCGTCAAATCGAGCGGGGACAACCATAGCGTAGTTCGATTGAGTTTTTGAATTTTCTAACGAGAAGCAGTTGAGAGCAAACCTTTTGTTGATTTCTCTAAGGCAGAGAATGTCGTCGAAATACCTACAAGAAGTAAGGACTATGCCGATAGTGATTCTCAGTAGGGCGTTCTCTAGCTTGCATATGAACACTTCTGCAGATAGAGATTCTAACCGTGACTTTCGTCAATAACGTCCAACGTAAAACGGAAATCATGCGTTTCAAGTGCACATCAGTGATCCTAAACAGGGATTCCCACGTCCATTTCTGAGCCCAGCACATATTAGCCGAGGTAGCCGATCGTCTTTGCGAGTGACACTTTGATGAGGAACGAAGTCACCCCTGGTGAGAAAATCGTATGATTGACGAAAACAGAGTGCCTCGTACACCATATCTGATAAGTGAATTCTGATCGGTTCAAGAAAACTACGGAAACGTATAGCCATAACATGGCATGATGAACTACACAGATCTAAGATCGACCTAAAAGGAATTCCATTTTCGGTGAAGCTATCGTCTTGGAGTCGCGGTTCCAGTTGATCAGATTCGTCTAAATATCAGTGCATTGAAAGCAACCTTCTGTCAGAAGTACTGAAATCGGTTTAAAATAGCTCATCTATTGCGTTGGTCCTGTCCTTCTTTTGTCGAACACTGCGACGTTCTGTCGGTATGTTTGTTATCATATTCACGTCTAGAGTCTGGTTTGACTTGTTCACAACGAGTCCCGAGCGTTGCCTGGTCTGCTTACTATAGCGCTGTCTTTGTTGGGGCGGATTCGCACTAAATGCAACCTACACCTGTCACTCTAGTCCAGCTGGTCGAAGTCATCAGATTGATGCCTTCGGTATGACACATGGCATTTCAGGCCATTATCCCAGAGAGCTGTCAGCTGTGGAATCAGGTCCCATCAGACTTTACAGCCATAAAACCCAAGTGAGAGCGCAAAAGACTAAAGAAATGAGCAGCTGGAATAAGCACAGTCAATTAACCCCTTCAGGTAACACGCAAAATTGTAGAAATTGTACAACGGGCCTCAAGTTTAATGCCACTTGACTTGGATTGACTCTTCGTTATCACCAATTGATTGGAGACGAAACGTTCGCACGCCAACCTCAGCGAACATATCAACAACTAATGATTAGACCGACTGGACTAATTCCCATCACATGGAATCATTCGATCGTCGATGACAATGCAAGGATAATTCCGGTATCATAGTGGTACAAAGAAAATCAGCTTCAGGCGGGGTATAGTCCCAGTCTGAAAAATAAGCGGATTAACAACAATAACTAACCTACAAGAGCCTGATGAATACATGTAACCATCGGGAGAATTATTACTGACACATGCCAGCGATCAGATAAAATGGGTGTTACAAACCGGACGACGGTTTAAACCTCCCACCCCATCGGAGAGGTTGGCTTCCGTTCCACCTCGTGAAGGTAGAATAGTCAACTTGTGGCCACAGTCGAAACTGAACTGAGGATCTGTGGGACGTACTAAAACACCAAGAGCACAACTATGCAGAAGTCAATGACTATAACACTGAGCAAGTGCCCGTTTTGAGACAGAAATGAAGGAAGCCCAGACAAAATGGCATCTACGGTCACATTGAAAGTACGGTGAAGAGTTTAAAAGCGAAGTGGCCAGAAAAGAATCAATGAGACGGTGCACCTGAGCGGTCTTATAATTGTTCCTCTTCCTGTGATTTTCTCGTTATTTTCCTGTAAATTTTGGGCACCGCCGGAAACCTAAAAGACGAAAAGTTGCCCTATGCGATTCATCATTACTTGGGTTATGGTGGAAAAGAAGGGTTGTTCTACAGTGTCCTGCAGAAGTTATATTGCAACATAGAGTATTGGTGCGGTAGACTGTAATTTGAAGTCTATGCAGTGAAACCGAACCAATTCAACCAAGATAAAAACACTCAAAACCAGTAAACAGTTGCAGTGGGGTTTGAGTAAACAAATAGCTTGGTCAGTCCGCGGGCGGCATCAGAAGCGCCCAGTTGGGGATCATCTAACTCGGAGTTAGTTGTATCGAGAAAAAAAAACATTTTTTCCAACCATAAATTCGACGAAGTTAGCCGCTTGTGTACTGAATATGGAACTTCATGAACGAAGACACTGTATACAAATTGTGGTACGTTATTATGGCAAATGCTTGACAGCCTACTGGTCTCTTCCCATGGAAACGTGAATGTTACTCGTTCTTGGGATTCCCGCCTTAAAATAATCGAGAATCACTTCTAAAAAACCGGTAAGCAGTCCCATTGGGCTTAATCCATCACATTTCGAAAATACGAGCACTTTCCCCGAGAATTTTTATATGTCATACCACTGGATTCTCCTAACTACTGTTCTGAGATACCCTTTATCACAATCCTGTAACCACGCTAACCCATTTCGATAGGCTACCATACTTCCTTTTGCTTGATGCAAAACGATCCATCAGTTCAACATAACCAAAATGGCTGGGTGAATCAGTACCATTTGAGAGGCTCCATTCACTCGCTGGATCGTTATGCACGTACAACACAAATATCTGCGATCAACCGAACGACTGGATCGCACAAACATCGTTGATCATTCCGTGGGTAAATTACACCTTAGGTGCGCTTAATCTAAGCTAGGATGAGAAGCTCTCATCAGCCGATCGTCTTCCAGATACTAGTGGATCCGAGTCGGCGGTGGAAGCTGACGAATAGTTGTACCACGCGCTTTGACAATTCGCGGAAACCCAGTTGCTTAGGAAGTGAAATCAGTCATTTTCGAAGTTAGTGTAAGACTTACCGGAGGAGGAAATTGTACAAGCCTCGATCAAATGACCTGAAGGTAACAGAAGATAGATGAATAGGTAAATCGTAGCTAACAGGTAAGTCCTGGTCACCAGGTAACTAAGACAAGAAGGCTCGATCTGCCATTCGTTCGATGAAACTGTAGTGACGGGGTACTACGAAACTAAAGAATGAAAATTTTGCCCATCGGACCAAGCCTTTAAGAGAAAAGTGGGAATTCGCATTAGGATCGATACCCGACCAGCCGACCCATTGCATTATTTTTCCTCAAATCTTGAGGACCTTGGATCAATGGAACTTCAAGCGAGCGGGTAATGATTCGATATAGATCGAAATGCTTTGACCTAGAAATTCCTTCCTTTATGTGAATTCCACCGTCACAGGTGGGACAGTTCCAATGCAAAGATGCTCAGGCAAGTAGCAGAAAGCAGTAGCCTCATCTTCCTTTCATTGGTTACATCCCTCTCTGTAGAGGCTAAATCTAGCCGATCTCTTCAGTTGGTCTTTCCCCATAGGGAGATATAGTTCATTAAAACTAGTTTAAGGTGCAGCTAGTGTTGAGTGTATCAATTCAAGTTCACTGCTGGTTAGCTTTCACACAGTTTGGAACGCACAGGCCAAGCAGAAATACGTGATGTTACGGACGATAAACTGTTATCTGCAACCGGTGAATTAAGTATTAATTGGCCAGCTTCGATTGGGGTTCAATAAAAAACACAATACCAGAACAAGTGAAACCGTTCGTAAGTTTGGAAGATTCCTGATTGACTGATTTGGTAGCAGGTGCTTTAGCACACATTTTCAGGTGGCCATACACACAAATGGACGAGAAACCTTGACACGCCTAAGTGTACTCCGAAGGTAATTCCCACTTGCTTTGTTGTGCAAAAATCGCAGGAAGTTGGTCGTGTATGACCGTAAAGAAAAGAGAGGAACTGCGAGTACTTTGTCCGCATATGTGTGAGACTGTCCAATGGTAGTGCGGAATGTTAGGGTCAAAGTACTAGGTCCAGCATGACCAATGAGCTGACGTCAACCACAGTTGTGCAACCTTTGAGACCAAACTTGATATCATATGCTGACTGAACTCTCTCGTTCGGTAAGTCGAGGATAAAGGTAGCAAGTGTGTTCGCGTGTTGTTCCATCAGAGCTTAAGGTTTTTTTCGCGAATATGGGCAAGTTTGTCGCAAGGTTTTCATCATAAGCCGAGATGAAATCATCGGT
>SJOL01001676.1:75879-90058 GCA_004794785.1 Opisthorchis felineus | reverse complement strand
CTTTCAAGAAGCACACAAATAGGCAAAGAATGCACTTTGTATCAACTAAAGTAAAACCGCAGGATCGAACTTTAGCCATAAATGCGGCCTAAAAACTTACATTCGAAAGCATGCATTTCGGGCGCTGCACAAAGCTCATATATGTAATTTACTGGGTGTATGAGGACCACACACGTACCACGACTAGTGGGGTGAGGTTTTAACACCTTTGAGAGCGAGCATCACGCCGCAGGCGAAGAATGCACTTTCCGCCAGCTGAAGTAAAGTTTACAATCAGCTCCTACCCCCAGCCAAACGGCATCTCGACAATGAAACATAGCCTCCAATGTGTTATAAAAACAAAGCAATGAAATCACCTTCCCCCACAGAGGATGAAGTCATACCTAGTCCACCCATTCAGTCAACCAGCAAACCGAAACATTTTCACTCGTCAAAATGAGTAGGCCCCCGTTGTCTAAGCAGTGTTGACCGAATCTAAGATTGGTAGCAAAACAGTCGAGCTTGCCCAGTCAATCATTTTCTTTACAGCTCGGTGAACTCTCCGGTACCAGTGGCACGTTTCCACCTTGCTCTATCGGTCACTTAGTTTTTTTCACGGACAGCGGTAGATGTGACATCGTGTCTCCCAACCAATTTCGATCGAAAGATGTGACTTTAAACGACAACCAGATGTCATTCAACAGTGACGATGAACGTGCCTTATTGAGCAATTTTGTTGCGTCATGAAAGACTTTTCAGATATTGAGGTGTTCCCTAGTAGAAAACCTTTCTTTCCCCGAAATAATTTTTCGCAGAGGGACACTGTGTTGGGAGGTTGCTTGTCGAGGGAGCTATTGTATATGAGACCAGGGAGACCGTACCCAGTGGATAAATTTCAGACACGGGTTCCTGTGGGCTGCGAGTTTTTTACTACATGTTTTAGGCCGCAGCTGGTTTGATGCTGAATGCGTCATACAAACCGACAAACAAAAGAAAATTAGGATACATGCAGTAGAAAAACACACATTTGTTTCACCGTCCTGGAAATCCACCCAGTCCTGGAACGGAACGATTGGACCAAAAAAGAATGAGTAGGGATAAAAGGCATACTCCAACACGATCCATAATGTTTTCCATAAGCGAAATGGTGCTACTCTACCGTGCTCCAGGGCCCCGTCCGAAATTCTGTGGGATTCATCCGCCAGGCACCACGCAACACTCACTGAGCGCAGCAGTATAAGAAAGTGGGCAGAATATACCAAAGCCCCCACAGCATGACTCTCCGGGACGAAGCGCGTGAGAAGTTGCTATTTAAGAGGAATGGATCATGGGATTAAAAAAAGCAGCGACCGACAGGCATCACAGAATAATCAAATGAATGGTCACGCAAGAGTTGTTACGGATATTGCGAAAACTGATGACTGATCAAGTCAGACTGACCCAACTGAGATACAAAGGCATGTTTGGAAATCGGCGTCCAAAATGTAGAACCAATTGCCTTGGAATTGTGAAGTACGCTGAAACAGCTGACAGGACCTATAAAGGTGGCCAACCCAGAGGTTGCTGTAGAGGGTGCGCTACATGCTGTTTAGGTTTTTTCTTTAATTTGAGGACGGTAACAGGTGAACTAGTTAAGGGACGCCAAATATACCATAGGAATCATTAGCAGAAGGTTGGTAAATTCTTCACTAAGACCTGCCACAATAATTCCACGGGGACAACAAAAAACGGTCGTTTTAAAGGGGTGGCCACTGAATAGGGCTATGCATTGGGTTTCATTGCATCGCTATGGGGATGTAGATTAGGAATGATGGTTCCAACCAAACTTCAGTAATGTCCTTTCCACAACTTTTTCATTGGTCAGTTCGCCGCCAGTTTGTCCCTCGGACCCCATATTGACGAAGAAAATATCGTTAATGTGTTTTTTCACGCTAACAATAAATGCCAGCACCTATTTCAACGAGACACAAACCTAAGTACCCAGCCACATTTTGTGAAAGGCTGTGTTGATTTTGGCGAGGAACTACATCCTACTATGAATTAATATTCCCATGGAAACCAACAACCTATGGCTGGTTTATAAACGCCTTACCTACCCAACGCGGCCACTTTGACAAATGGATTTCCACTTCAAAAGTCAACCGAACTTCCCAGAAGGATATATCTACCGTTTACCCACTTAATCAACACTAGCTTCTGGAATAGTGGGCGAATTTCAAAGACGCACCGTACCGTTTTCCTATGACCGTTCGCCAATAGTTGGGTGGCCGAAAATGTGATTGATTTGATAGAACCAAAGTTTTCGTTTTTTGTTTGGGTTGCGTGGGAGGTAATCGCGGAAGGGGCACCAGAGACAAACGGGCTGAATTTTTTTAGCGGAAGATAGTTTACCAGTAGTGGATAATCCGTAAAATCATCTGACTATTTCCGACAATCGCGCGGATAGCACCCTTAGATAGTCCTCCGCCTCAATTTCAGGGCAAAGATGCCCACTGAAGTTCCAGCATCCACAGGCGACAGTTATGATAGAAGATCGTATGATCAATCTACGACAGCCGGATATTGTATTGTTGTGGTGGAATTCGCCCAATAAAACAAGTTTACGTGGAGTTGTAAATGAACACTAACTAGAAACTATTGTCATCATCATCATTATCAGCTGCAAGAACCGCGCACTTGTCGTACAGTGGTTACATGTGCCACAGTTTCGTTCGTCGATGATTTGGAGAAGAACGCTGAAAAGCTCAGACACAGAAGTAGTTTCATCCTTATTCAGACTCATCAAATGAACTAAGAGAGATCGGGTACTTGATATTTTGGTTACCAGATTTATGATGCAACCATTCGGACCACGTGTCCGCCAACTTGTTTTCGCATCGGGTAAAGTCCAACGCTCATTGCTTGCTAGCCACGTGATGCCGGAAATGACACATGACCATGTGAATAAAACGCTGAATACTAGCCACTACACAGACATTCGTCTGAATAAACCAATGGTCGTGGGTAATGGTGCCTTACCTGTGACCTGAATTTTTTTATAGAGGATACCGTTTTGGAAAGTCCTTGCTATGCCACAAGATTTGACCGAAGGCGGCTGATGGAAATTCAAACTAAAAAATCCCCTAGATTAAAAAAGCAAACCTAAAGGACTTGTAACCGGCATGTAAGTCTGATGTAACCTGCTAATAAATGGATAGTTCGTCGATTGGTTCACCGTGAACGTTTAAACTTGACTAACCTTGTAAAATATTTGGCCCGAAGAAGCTTCCGTATCAGAAGTGAAACCGTACCCAGTAAAACGTCCTGTCAGTTTCCCAAGCCCTTCTGATACGCTAAAAGACGAACGTCTTCCACAGACTTTTCTCTGATCAGTAAAACAGCAAATACAAAGGAGATACAACATCGACTGTCTTGACCTAGATATCGATCCTGCTAGGTAGTCGAGGCTAAAATAGCCTCTTGAATTCTACGTAATACTTAATACCATTAAGCACAAAACGTTTGCCGAAAAAGTTCGTTCATCAAAGAACTCAACTTGTTTTAAACAGTCGGGCATTGCACAAGTCTTTTGGAAAAGAAAGATGAGTTGATTACCTGACAAATCCGTAGACATAAAACAAACTTCCAGTAAATCAGGGACAGTGAGATGTTAACGTTGTATTCTGAAGTAAATGGTTGAAAGGCGGTCACGAAAATCCCTGTTTATCACATCTGACATATCAGTGTTCTCTAAAACCTGCTCCAGTTCCTAATCTGTAACCAAATATTCATACTCAGAGTATGAAAGGATCCAGCATGCTTTAACGTGAAACGTCAAAATCCATCAGATAACGAAGTGAGCCCTTTCCAGTGAGAGAACTGGTCTGAATGATACGAAAATAACCCGTCCCAACAGCAATGGTTAGACAGTAGTGCCCACCAATGCGAAAGCAAAGGGCAGGTAGTTAGAAACAGAAAACATTCTAAAAGTTATTCATAATAACACACCAAGACAAAGCGGAGATTAAAATAAGGCAATTCTCACTTGGTAATACTGTGAATCCGTTAAGTAGTCAAACGCTAGAAATAGAACAGAAGTAAGGATCCAAAAGATAAATCGTTTCCCACGAAATGAAATGCCCAGGACTGTAAATAAAACAGTCAGCACCAACACATCCGCGACTAGAAGTATGCCAACAAAGCGAAGTACCAGAAGGCTGGACGCCACCGTTCGAAGAATGCACTTTATCTAGAACACCGTCAATCAGCGTTCAAACCGAAGTGTACCAGAGAATGGTTCTTTAGAATAAATTCCAAAGAACAGGAATAGACGAGATAAAGTGCATAAAATGGAAGGTAAGTGACCCATCGGTTAAGCGAATCCCAGTCCGAGTCACTTTCATCCCGCAAAAGAGCAGTAGGAAATGAAGTAAACAACCTGCCAGTGGCAGCGCGCAAAAATCCGTAGCTTTGAAGACGCAAACGGTTTTCTAAACCAGTTGATAGCTGGCAGCTGATGGCTCACTTGGATTACTGGAGGCACGATGAAGCTGGACAAGCAGAAAGGCTTCCAGTGTGAAAAAGATAGCAATACCGAATATACGTTCTAAGCTCTTCATGGATAAAATTTTAAATCAAACGGCTGTCCAAAAATATCCTCCTGAAAAATAAGTGCCGGAGAACATAGGCATTTAACCATTGAAGCTCAAACTGTTCTTTTAATTCGCAGCAATATGGCCACGACAGACCAAGCTGTTGCGACGAAAAAAGTCACTGCGATGGGAGGCACCTCCCCTGAAAATAAAAAAAATAGATTAGAAACAGCGAATCCGACGACATGTACTGTGCTCGAATACAACAAACAAGTCGCAGGCATACAGTGACATGCTACTTGTTAGGATAGGCATTTATGTAAAAAATGAACTCCAAACTAATTGGGAGCTATCCTGACTTTTAAGGCTTCAAAGGCAGTCACGGTTAAAGCCGCAAAAACAAACGATTTTTCACTTTAATTTTCGGTCCGAGAGTCCCTAAACACACCCCTAGGATTTTGAAAAGTCCAGTTGGTGTATCCGTGGAGGGCGAACTCATTAGTCAACTAGATATTCAGAGGCATTTCGGGGAATTATAAGTTTCGTGAGCTCAACTAGTGACACGGTTGGTCTAAAAATAGAGGCGTTAAATGTGGACATGGACTTACAGGATCGAGAAAGGCACATACCGGGACAGGTTATGGAACGTCTCACCATTCCTACGAACCAGAAACATGATGAGAGTGAAGCGATGCCTGGGCGGGCGTGTGCTCACAAACAAGTCTAGCAATTTTTTATACGCGAAACACTAATAAGAGAGAATGTGAGACTGACGACGAACACGGACGATGTTCGTACAGGTCACATGGTGGTTACAAGAGACTGGCGTACGACAGAGACCAGTCAGACTCCATAGCATAGATTAGCTGAAGCAAAATCTTCGTCTCTTGGAGATCCAGAGTCGTGCACTGACCTCATCATTCACATTACAATCGGAACTAATACAACTTCCAAGGTAAATAAAAGGCTCCACAACTTCCAATGCCTCTCCCTGGATCGTAAGTGGCGTGTTCAGTGACTGCATGTCCAGGAGCATGACCATAAACTTTGTGGGTGCTAAGCGCATACCGAAGGACTAAATGACTTTGATAGGCTTATCAAAAACACCTGCGCCTTCTCCTCTTATTCAAAGACAAGGACGATGTCGTCTGTATATTCCCGACCAACAAGGTCTATTTGAACACCGGGGTTTTGAAGACCTTCTAGTGTTCATCTCATTATCTCGTCGACCACGAAATTAAATAGAAATGGAGTGAGTGGGCAGCCCTGACGGGCACCACCTTGGACAAGGAAGCTTTTGGAGGGATCTCCGTACATTCCCACATGTCCGAAAGCCTGAGAATATAGTGAACTTATTATATTCGCAAACTTCCGGGATATTCCTTGCTGAACGAGCGTGTTAAGGGGATAAGACCGGATAGCCGATTTGCATGCGCCTTGGATATCCAGGAATACTAAAAGTATGGGTCGCTTACACGTATGACGTTGTTTTAGTACTTGACGAAGTGTGATTACTAGGTCAACGCACCCACTGCCAGGCCGGCATCTCACTTGCTGCTCTTGAATCAATGCTTCAAGGACCGACGTAAGGCGACGAAGGACAAGTGATGTCAGAAGTCTCTTTACGACTGGAGTAAAGGTGCAGTGTATTTAAACATTGATGAGTGCAGTTCCGATGCCCCATCCAGAGACCAAGTTATCATCTTGACTGAGTTTGCTGTCGTTGGATTCATACTTCGTTTGTAGGTCATAGACTGACCAGTTCTCGGCCACTACCATCCGGTATAAGGCTGAGCTAAAAAAGCTCTGCGAAACAGACGGCCCTCTGACATCATCATCATCATTAGCAGCTGTAAGAACCGCGTACATAACCGCGTCGTACAGTGGTTGTAGCTGCCACAATCTCGTCCACCGATGATCTGGTGGGAAGCTCACCTATCGCTGAAGGGGTCTTTCTTCCCAAAGTCATTCGATGTCCCAACCAGACCCGGCCAGTGCTTCAGGGAAACCGATTGTAAAACACCGAGTTATCGTACACCATTTATGTTTAGAGGTAATATGGATCACACTACCGCCGTATACTTTGACCTTAACAAACAGACTAGCGTCACATCGGCGCCACAGGTGTTTGAGATAGACAGAAGCTATCTTGTCCACCTGATGCGAGAAGCGATCTCGTCCCTGCCCACTCTACCGGAGCCTATACAACTGTCCGCGCAACAAAGTTTATCTACCAAGTAGGTTGGCTGGTCTAAAGGCGCGAGGTTTGTTTGATGCCACCCATCGATTTTATCATCTTCAGCCATAGACACCGTACATATTGCACAGTCGTTATAGCTGACACAGTTTCGCTCGCCGATGATCAGGAAAAATATGGGCAGATGGCTATGCATTGGAGGCAGTAGCTGATACAACTGATGCGTGGATACAGGAGTACCAGTAGAGTTTTCCTTGGGGAGATTGAGAGGAGGGACAGTTAAGCTTTGAAGGCAACAGCTTCCAGTGAATGGTCGAATTGGCCATATCTGCCAATGTCATTGAACAGTGATGTACTCCGTCTCTGGTCCTTTCGAACCCGACCTCTGCATCTCGACTTCTCCTGTCTAGGTTTGAGCAACCCGGCAGTATCCCAGCCCTTGTGCTTCCATCAGGTGGCATGGTAGTTAGGCACCGAAATGGTGCTACAGCTGAACGATTTTTTTCTCTGGGTCCTTATCCAGGGGGACAGCAATAACCAGCACAACTGAGTGCGCTGGTAATGGTTTTCATACTTAATTGTAAATGACTACTTGACCTCCTCTGGGTTGTTTCCAGCCTCGGAGTGGTTCAGCAAAGAGGGATCCCCTAGGGAGTCGGTCTAGTGACATACGAAGTGCGTGGCTAGGCCAGCGCAACCTATGATGGGATCAGCTCATCTATAGTGAGCGGGTTATCTCTTCCGAAAGTCATTCTACGTACTTCAGCATTACTTATCACATGTTTCTCCAGACTCGGGAAATGTTCCGAAAACACCAGTGGTTAAAACGCTGGGAGTTTTTAACGTCCTCCGCTCGCGGCGGTCACGTTTCTGACTGATAACAGTATGGAGCGCACTGCAGTTCCAACTCTGACAGACGGGTTGATGTAACTCCCGCACCACAGATGATTCAGTTTAATAAAAGCTACTCTGGCCTTCCTGACCCGGAAGGAAATACTGTCTTTATCAAGACCGCCAGGACTGATACAGCTGCCCGAATAGATACAGCTGTCTACTACTTCAATCGGTCTAAGCATAGTGCTCAGGTTTGATTGTACGGTCTCGCAGCAGCAATCCAAATTTTGCAGCCTTGAAGCGCCTACCAAGTCGTGAGGCATAATTAGTTAGACTATCTGACATTCCCTGCACTAAGACGGAAGATCCAAGAAGAACTATGTTATCTGCGTACTCGATAGCTGTGAGTGAATACCCTGAGAGCATTTCGGTACCGCAGGTGTTAATGATAATATCAGTGATGAGGATGAAGACGTGAAAGAGGACAGTCTTGCCTCGCCCGGCGTACAGCACTTTAATGGGGAAAGCAAAAAATGCCAAGGGACGTTGTTGTTCTGCAGACTGCAATGGTGCCCCACGACCAGTGGTAATAGGCAGCCTTCAAGTTGGTTTCTGAAAGCGCTGTTCCAGAATCTGTCGAAGGGTGAACATGTGACCGGCTCATTCTCTTGCAGGACAGCTTCGTTTTGACGGATCCGCGTGTGTTGAGTGAACTTTCGAAGAACGTGACCAAAAAGAATACAGTGCTCGCATACTCTTTTTGAAGATGGGGATGATTGTTGATCTGCCACAATCTGCCCTATTCCATATAGCACCAACAAGTCTTGTTAGGGGGGAAACCATCAGTATTCTTGAAGGCCTGGATACAAGCCCTCCAGTCCTGGGAGCTTCTCATACTTTAAAAGGGATATTCCGTGCTTTATCTCTTTTTGTGACGAGCAGTTAAGGCACACAGTCCATTCATCCACAATGTCTAAGTGACCCTATCCAGTCTTCAACAGCACTTTATACATCGCAGGCTTGAAACGCATAGCAAACCGTGCATCAGAACTACTTACAATATTTAAAATGGACAGCATCCCGAAAAGACCTAAACCAAACACAGTAATACCATATGCGTAATCAAGGTCTATGTTGCTGAAAACTCGAGAGCCCACGACCGGTTTCGTTCTTCTCGGGGCTCATCAGGTAGACGCAGTCCACGAGTTTCCGTTAACCTTATTTTCTACCTGCACCCAAATTGTAGATTCATTTGCACATCAATTCGGTTTTCATTAGAGACTCACTTGAATCCCTCGTTTATGATATTCTTCAACTGAAGGACGAAACAGGTCGTGGGTTGTCGAAGAGTTTTCAGCAACCTTGCGAGTAGTTTTCTTTATGAGAAAGTACACCTTTATGTCACACCACCAAACGGTGTGAACGCAGAAGAATGTTTGCTGCATACCTACGCAAACGAAATCAGCGCATGAATCTCAAAGGCCGGAGTTGCTTTTGCCATAACACTGGGTCTCAGAGGAGTTCGAGATAGCTCAGTGGTTAAGTAGCGAACTTACTGACCACGGTTCGAAACCAACGCTAGCATTTCTACTGCCCCCGTCTACGCTTGGGCAACCTGACAGCATCCCAGCCATCGTGCTTCCATCGGGTGGAACGGCAGTCAGACACCGAAAAGTGATTTTACTTTTTTTCAAAGGACGGGTATATCAGACTACGATGAAGGCTGTATTGTTGTTCGGTTGCCAGGCTGGGCCACTTCGGGCAGAGAATGTGAGACATCTTCAGGTCCTTGACCTCCGACGTCTCATAACTATAGTTAGAATCATGTGGAACCAGCGAATGTGGAATGAGGAGATCAGGAAATGGGATTCTGGTGAAACAGACGGTACTTCACCCACAGAATGCATCCAGTATTTCAAGCTAAGGTGACTGGGCCATGCGTTACGCATACCGAGTCACCGCCTTCTGAGACCAGTGCTATTTTCCGTGCTTAACCTAGAGGTGCACAGAATTCGACATGGCAGAAGAAAGTGGGGAATGTCACGAAAAATTTGGTTGCTGTTAGCCTTACAGAATGGCGTTCATGTGAACCCCTCCCCCTCTAATTGGCTGGAGACGCTGAATGATGTGGCGGCTAACCGACGTCGGTGGTGTTCAGGCTGTCAGTTTGCAACCAGGATGTTTGGCTGAGTGTTGGAGGTGTAGGTACCTCGGATGTTTGTGGTAGACTAGCCCTAGATACCGCTTCCTGTCAAACCATTTTCTCTGTTCCATTATGAGACTCTATTCAAATAAACTGACATAGTTGTACTAATGTAAAGCACCGGTGTTCCATTTGCGATTGCTGTATATGATGGTGAGGATCCACTTACACACGAGACCTCACATATGATGCTCAGGGGACAAAATATAGAAGAGATACCTTTGAACACCAGGGAAAGTAACGATCTAACGATCTACAGCCGTCAAGAAGAGTCTGAACCTGATCACTCCGTGAATTACAATCCACTGGGCTATACTGAAAAGTACGTATGACACTCACAGAACCTCTTGTAACAGGTTAGTCAAAGAAATTGGTCACAAAGGGACTGGCCCTTACCGTGGTGTGACGGTCTGTGAGCCTCCCTGATCCTTTGAGCTATATTGAGCGGTGTCTGCGCGACACTCACAGTCTCTCGTACCAGGTTGGTCAATGGTTAAAGGTCCGACGAACACAGTCTCTTGGTTGGGGATTAGAACATGCGTGGCGACTTTTTCCTTACAGATGTAGGCTGCTCTGACCGTTTTACGCCATCCGCCACTGCCTTGCTGTCAGGCTTTTGAGCCAAAGACTTTGGTCGAGGATTCTAATCGTCCACCTCTATAAGTGGGGGCACCCTGGCAGTATCCCAGCCCACGTACAACCATGATTCGATACAACAATAATTTCATGCCACATCGGCCGTCACGTGGCATCACCTGTCGATTCACCTTACTTGCTGCATACAACAGGGCGGGTAAGCCAAAACATGTCACTGCTGATGACTCCCTTCCTACACTTTCACGTGTTCCTTCTTCTACCCTACCCCACCCAAACTTGAATACTCTCTCCGCAGGTCTCAGCACTGGGACTGACCATTTTGCTGGTCGTGCATCACACTCAGTTGCAGCTTCTGTACATCTGAGTTCAGTAACAACCCTGAAAACTTCGAAGTCCGTTTCAAACCCCAAAAGCCTGTCTTTTAAGGCGCCTTTAATGTTCGCACACTGAAGCAGGCAGGACAACAGGTGGCTCTTGCTCGTACGTTGGATTCCCTCTGCATTAATGTATGTTGTCTGTCAGAAACAAGGATACATGACGCAAGTACTATACTTGAACTGACTACCCCCTTGCTCTCTTTCGGGTTCCGGCTGCGCGACTCTGGTGATGCAGAGACCGCTTCAGCTGGATATGCCTGGGGTGGGTATCGTATTGAGCGACCGAGCGTAAGGATTTCTACTTGAATGGATACCGGTTGACAGTCGCCTTTGCGCGGTTCGTTTGGCATCGCCTGAGAGAATCTGGAGAAAGTGAGGTCCATCGCCCCAACTGACTGTAGCAATGAATTTGCCAAAGACAGTTTCTATGACGATCTAGGTGCTCTTTTACAACGGGCTAAAAGCTCAGACATCGTTGTGGTTGCTGGTGGCATGAACACCTAGGTATGAAGACTAAGCGCTGCTGAGGCCCAATTGCGTGGTCGTCTTGGGTTGCATACGAGAAATATGGACAACGGAAATCGTTTACTTCAGATGCTCGTCGATCACGGACTGTCTTTATACAGTACCAGTTTCCGGAACGGCGGAAATTGCCTGATGACGTGGTGTCCACCAACGAACCAGTCCCGAATCTAAACAGACCACATCGCAATCAGTTAAATTTGGATCTCTGATAGGACCGCGACCTTGCTGTAGGCCCAGCGAAACATTCCTCCCGACCGCAACCACAACCTAACCCGACGCATCATCCGACGTCAGGTAAAACTGAGCATCCGTTTAGACCGCGAAGCTTCGTGGACACGAAAGGCCCAATAAATGGAAGAGGCAAAAACGCCGTTCCACTTAATTCGTTCGATTGGTCCTCGGAAGCCTCAGCGAAGTTATCAGGGACAAGAATGGTTTCTTGATATCCAGCAAAAGCAAAAAGAGAACGTTTGGACCACTGGGCACAACTTCGAACAACAGTTCATTTGGCCACGTGCAACCTCCAATCCACACTGCTGGCCTTCAACAGAAAGGTGGACTGTATGAATGAAACCCCCTCAGTCTCAGAAGTGTCCGAGTGTATATCTCTACTCAAGCGTCCGGCTCTGACAACGTTCCATCCGCATTCATCAAGGATGGCGGCGAATTCCTCAGTCAGCGCCTGTCTAGCCTATTCGGGTCTACCTGGGAGAGAGAGACCGTGACAAATAACAGCGGTGAGTCGATAACAGTGTCCATTTTCAAAAAGGGTACTCGCAGTGAATGTGGTAACCACAGAGGCGTTAGTTTGACTCCCGTTGTAATAAAGCTTCTGGCGTCACTGATTCTTCACCGTCTTACGGCGGCACGCGAATCCTTGACCCGTGAGCATCAAGCGGCATTTCAACCGGATGGAGGCTGCGTTGACAATATCTTCACCCTTCGTCAGGTGTTAGAGCAACGCCATATGTACAGACGACCTACAATCTTGGTATCCCTTGACTTCAAGGGTGAGTTCGATTCTGTCGATTGGTTAGTGCAGTCAACCACACTTGCTCAATAGGGTATGCCCCAGAAGCTTGTGAGCTTAACCCGGTCCCTTTAATCACACACTTCTGGGCGTGTGAGTGTATGGTGAGCTCTCCAAAAGCCTCCTTACAAAAAGTGATGGCCCACAAGGATGTCCACTCTCTTTATTCTTGTTCCAACCAATCATTGATGAAATAACGAGGCGAACGCTGGAAGGTCTTCAAAACCCTGGTGTTCAAATTGTTGCTTTGAGTATCTTGCCGATCTGGAGTACGCAAACGACATCGCCCTTATCTTTGAAGACAAGCACAAGCTCTGTTGAATAAATTGACTACTATGATGCCATCTTTCGGCATGCGCCTATCACCAAAGTGCAAAGTCATGCTTCATAACGTACAACCTCTGAACCCCTTCAAATTCAAGGAGAATCACTGGAGGTTGTGGAGACCTTTACATATCACGGTTTTTGTATTAGTTCTGACGGAAGTGTGTCCGATGGAGTCAGTGCACGAATCTCAAAGACCAGAATCACATTTCCTAATTTGCGTCACTTGTGGCAACAAAAAGGTACACCACTGGGTTTCAAAGGTCGCGTGTACCATGCTACAGTAAGGGTTGTGTTGTTGTATGGTTACGATACGTGACTGCGGACAGATGATGTGAAGCGTCTTCAGGTTTTTCACTACCGATGCCTCAGAAGCGTTGCTAGTGTCGGATGGCGTCAGCGTGTTAGTAACGAGGTGGTTAGAAAACGGGTATTTCGTTGTGCGGCAGGTACTTCAATTGGGGAAAACACCCAGCACCACCGACTACGATTGCTCGGTCATGTGCTACGCATACCGAAACACCGAACACCGAGAAGATTGTTCTCTATGCCTCCTTCAGAATAGGGAAAACCACGAGGTGGACAACGTATGACTTGGCAGAAAGGTGTGAAAGATATTACGAAGAGTTTGGGTGTTGTTGGTGCAGTAGGCCTTGCAGGATGGGGTGCCCGTGACCCTGCCTGCCCTTGGCTGGAGACGTTGCAAGAAATGGCGGCTGATCGATGTCAGTGGCGTTCGTGTTGTCAGTTTCTTTCCAGATTGCCTGACTGAGCACTTGGAGGTGTAGGCGCCTCAGAATACTTGCGATAAAAAACGTTCAGCTGTAGCACCCTTTTGGTGCCTAACTGCCAGAAGGAATCACGAGGACTGGGATACTGCCAGGTTGCCCAAGCCTAGACAGGAGAAGTCGAGAGGCACAGGTCGGGTTCGAACCATGGACCATCTGGTCAGCAAATTCGCGCTCTAACCACAAAGCCATCTCGCGATAGGCTAGTACCAATCCCCTCCTCACCCGTTCTTTTCTCTCCTTTTCATTCTAACGCTTCAACTATAATTTAATGAACCTTGTGGCTGTACGGCAATGAAGCATCAGTGTCAAAACTGATGTTGCTATCTCTGACGATGATGATAATAAGGATGGTTGGTCAGTGGGTAGGTCTGACTAACATAGTCTGCTGGTCCTCCAGGTTGGGTGTTGAAAAATGTGGCAATTTTCTCCCTAAAAATGTACACTGCGCTGACGGTCTTACGCCATCCACTGCTACTTTGCGGTTAGGCTTCTCAGCCAAAGACCTCGGTTGAGGACCCTAATCATCCTGTCTAGGGTTGTATACCCTGACAGACTAAGTACAACCGTGAATTGCACACTCACAAATAATCTCATGCCACATTGGCCTTCACGTGGGGCCATTGGCCGGGTCGCCTTATTTGCTGCATACAGCAGATCGGGTCAGCGAGAAAAGGGCGTGGCTCAGGGGCGAGATGGCTCAGTGGTTAGAGCGCAAATTTGCTGACCATATGGTCCATGGTTCGAACCCGAC
>SJOL01001676.1:48653-71570 GCA_004794785.1 Opisthorchis felineus | reverse complement strand
AATGAAGCATCAGTGTCAAAACTGATGTTGCCATCTCTGACGATGATGATAATAAGGATGGTTGGTCAGTGGGTAGATCTGACTAACATAGTCTGCTGGTCCTCCAGGTTGGGTGTTGAAAAATGTGGCAATTTTCTCCCTAAAAATGTACACTGCGCTGACGGTCTTACGCCATCCACTGCTACTTTGCGGTTAGGCTTCTCAGCCAAAGACCTCGGTTGAGGACCCTAATCATCCTGTCTAGGGTTGTATACCCTGACAGACTAAGTACAACCGTGAATTGCACACTCACAAATAATCTCATGCCACATTGGCCTTCACGTGGGGCCATTGGCCGGGTCGTCTTATTTGCTGCATACAGCAGATCGGGTCAGCGAGAAAGGGGCGTGGCTCAGGGGCGAGATGGCTCAGTGGTTAGAGCGCAAATTTGCTGACCATATGGTCCATGGTTCGAACCCGACCTGTGCCTCTCGACTTCTTCTGTCTAGGCTTGGGCAACCTGGCAGTATCTCAGCCCTCGCACTTCCTTCGGGTGGCATGGCAGTTAGGCACCGAAAGGGTGCTGCAGCTGGACGTTGTTTTTTTGACGCCTACATCCTTACTCTTTCATACCTTCATACGCCTCCCCTCCCATTTCACTCATAAAGAGAATTCGTAGGTCCTCCGTTATTAACTGAAAGCACATTCGCAGCTCACTGCCCCCTCCTTGGGGTTCGCTTGACGTCTCTCAGAGCGCTCCGTATATTATCCGATAATCCCTCCTATTCATTGTATCCGTTTTGTCCTGGCACTCTCAAAGAGAGTTTTCCGGATTTGCCAGGCCGGCTAGGAGTTCAGATGTTGTGGTTTCCGGGGGTTCGAACATACATATGGGTAGACTTGGCGTTGCTGGAGACTAATTGGGTGGACTGAAATCGAGACGCAAGGACAACGGCGGACATATGCTGCAGTTATTTGCTGACTAGACTGTTTCTGTGCAGCGGTAACCTACATAACAATCAAAAACGTCTGCTCACATGGTGCTCCCCCCTACGAGCCTCCAGGACAGATAGGCCACATCATTAGCTAAGGTGCCACCGACCTGCTGGTCCCGACGAATCCCCATTTATTTAGAGGCGGGGGTGAAATCCCCAGTTAGCATTTGTTTAATTTGCTTGCCGACGTCTGCCTCAGCCGACAGGAGTCAGCTGTTGTTTCAGTTTCACAAAAGTGTCATCGCAGAGGCTGGCAATCATAGAGGAATCAGTCCGATAATCCTTGTAGCTAGACTGTGGGTCACTTATTTTACGGCATCTTATGAGGGCACATGAAGACGTGATCCAAGGGTAGCGAGTGGCATCCAGGACAAGACGGGGTGGCGTAGATCACGTCTTCAAACTCTTCCGGGTGTCAGAGCAACGGCGCCCTACGGTCCTGGTATTACCTGACTCCAAGGTGTTTGATTAGTGGAATACCGTTGGGGAAATTGAATGCATATAAAGTTTGTGGATATCACATGCCCCCCAAGTATCAACATAATTGTGGCTGCGTGAGAATGCATAATGAGCTCTCCCAAGCGTCCCTAAAGGCTGCGATGCTTGGCTTGCCATTGTCATTGACAGGGAAACGATGCGAAATCTCGACGGTCTCTAGACCTCAAAAATGTTCATCGCTACTCTAATAGTGCACCTTGCCAGGATTTTTCACCCACTGATGTATGTCACACTGTGCAGTAGCTTGATACATCCTTTAATGGGGACGAAGAGAGATCCCTAGTATTGTGTCTACGTAACCGAATTGCGCACGAGTTCATGCCGGAATTTTGGCAGTGGGGCAAGACGCGCGGAGCCAAAATGCTCGGTTCTAATTGGCTCGTAATTTGACTAATCAATGCACGGGGCCGAATTGTTCGTGACCTGTTTGCGACTAAGTCATCCAGTCGACAGGATGTTGGGTTGGTTCCGGTTGTTAAAGACACCTCATCACTGAAGATATTGCTCATAAAGTGGCAGCCTAGGTTTGGCTTTTCACATCTCGCAGGGGTTCTGTCCACTGGGGTAGTCAGGAGATATTAGTAATTCAGTATGTCAGTTGCCCGAGCATCCCGGGCCGAACAGTACAGAATTTGCGAGTTGTTATTTTTGCCACGCTTCATCCGAAGGGGAAATGTGGAAAGCAGTTTCTGGCGCCCTAATTTTTGGCATGAATAGTAACGTCGTTCAAATTAAATTCACATAATCAAACATGCAAAACTGACGTTGACGAATGCCGATGACCTTGGAAACCATTCTTCCGGCCAAAAGTGATAGACGGGTTGCAAAAATGAGAGCTAGCTGTCCACACGGGTAAAACGAGGATAAAGCAGATTTTGCAGGTACTGGTGCGAAAGGCGATTACCTCACGATAGACCGGCATGAGTGGGCAGGGTTCACACCCGCATATCATGAAGAACCAGCAAGCGTACAGAAAAGTTCTAGGTGCACGGATTCTGGTTGTGTACGTAAATAGTGATCTTTTGACCAGATATCAAAACTGAACGCCTCTTGGTTTGCATATTTAAGTGGCCGACCGGAGTTGAATGCCCAGTGGAGCGTTCTGCCTACAAGAAACCGACTCGGACGTGGCATCACACTAATTTATACATTTTGCCTCACTGAAATCTAAATATTATATAGACTGGTATCATGCCAGTACGGCAAAAAAATCTGCACCAAAGGTGAAACCAGAGCGAACCTAAGTTACCAACCAGCATTGGTCGCTATTACGTTTGCCTGGATAGGTTTATCTTGGAATATTCGGCTAGCACAACAGAAAATGAAGCATGAAGGAAATTTATGCTCATCGGCCTTTATTTTGAAAGGGGTATTTTCACATGCTATGTGACAGGCCGTCTGTATCATATATTTGGGACGCGTTCTCGATGACTTAACTCAGTGTGATTTCCAACTTCTCCGCTGATTCACTACATTTTTTCTGATGAGCGCTCAGTTCACGCTCAAAGAACTTCAGTGTACTCTTTCACTTTTGGTTTCACAGCAAAATACTTAAAAAACAACACAAGAGTTACGTTAGAAAATAAGGAAACAACCCACTTGGTTTCCAACCGGATTGAGGGCGTCAATTCCTAATGCAGCTGATGGGATTCATATGCTAATTTATGACACCAGTTTTTCAAATGCCCTTATTCCAAAATCCGTACAATATTAGCACCTGGTGGAGCAATCGCGATTTGCTCACTCAAGCTGAGTATGTGCACCCAAATGCGTCCGTACAAATCATTGCCACATTTCTGTTTTACCATGGCGAATAAAATGGATGAGACGCAGAAAGCTGTTGCGATGTTTTGAAGAGACGCCGAGCTATTCAGTAAGTTGACAAAGGCAGCCAGTGCTTCCAATTTGCACTGTACGACTGCGGCCAAAAGATATGTTTTCACTAATCTCAGGTGATTCGGGCAGATGCAGCACATGCAACCAAAAGCTTAGAATTGCCTGAAGAACAAATGTGGTCAATTTAATCGCCCCTGAAGTAAATGTATAAAGCACTACGAAAGGGAGTCTTAGCCGGTGCTTCCGGATCCACCAATGGCAGAATTTTTAAGAAGGCTGTTTTATGCGTCTATGAAACTCGGCGAGTTAAAGTGTGGTTCTAGGAATTTTCGTATGCTCACCTTAAATGGCTTACTTTCATACCCTATCCTGTTTTCGCTGGACTCAAGAGCGAAGCAGGCTGCAGCTGAACCACTTTCGGTGAGAAAACTCATTCCCCATTCAACGTAGAGATCCTGCAGTTTTAGACGCTGAAGATCACTCGGGAAGCTAAGTACGACTATTTCAACAGCACAACGTGTAAGCAAACGAGTCACACACACTCCAAGTACACTGCCGAAGTGACAGCAATGCTCTTACGACAGCACAATGCAACGGTCGCCTACAAATATATGAACAGCTTGCGGAGTACAATTTCAAAACGGGAATGAAAGTGGGTCTAATAATGAAGGGTAATGTTATATAAAGGATCCTGTTCAAGGGTTTTGGCAGATGGTAACTAAAACAACCGAGAAGGAAGCACTCTGCCGGAATACATGGACACCATCTTGCTGCAAGTAGACATGATCAGAATTCGAAGATCTCCGCGAAAATACCAGAAAGGATACAAATTTGACTTGAGCGGGGTAGGCATACTGGCTTGAGCAGAGAGGAGAAAGAACTTGAATTTATGAAAGCGTAGTAATCTACCAAAGAACCTGCCCACAAACATCGCTGAAAATTGCTCCAGCTCAACTAATTAATCAAAAGATCAGGTCACAAGGTAATGCAAATTGAAAAGGGGGCAAAGAAAGCAAACAAAGAAACTGAAAAATAGAATGCGTTGGGGTAACCAATCGATCAGAGTAACGCAAGCGCAGAACAACAAAGATCACCAACGGATCAGTAAATCCACGAGAACGCCAAGCAAACATTGTCATATGCTCTGGACAGGGCCAATTCGAATTGCTGCTCTGCACGCGTTTTGCATTTGTTGAAATGGCATTTCACTGCTAGTGCCGTATGTGGCTCCGTTTCACAACATTTTTGACTTAGCGCCGAAATAGACGGATTCCATCAGGAACTTTGGTTCGGGTCGACCGGATGTCTTTCCCCTTGGATGTAATGTCCCGTCTTCCTCGGATAATGCCGGGACCTGTGTGCTACAGTTGGAGCCCAAACATAGCTACTGCAGTGTGGGCCTGGGTAGGACGCTGTATTGCGACGAAGTTTGCTAGACTAGGATTTCGAATCGAAGCCTGCGGATGGGGATTACTTGCCTTCTAGTCCAGAAAATCAAGCGACAGGAAACAGCGGTTGCTGTAATTAAGTGACGCTTGGCGTGGCATTTGGTCCGCACTGATTATGATAGAGCCAAGTAGTGAAAATTGCTGCCGTGAAAGATATTTAGCGGGTTTGTCCATGGGTTTCTTGCAATTTCTGTGTGAACGTCGCCCTTAAATTTCCACCCTGTTCAGCTTGGTGGAATTAAACTAACGTAACCCGCTAGCGCCATGTTGGTGTTACGATAAGTTGGGTTTGTCTGCTTCTGATTCTTCAAGATATACAGAGCCTCTCGCAGAGAACTGCGGTAATTCACACCGAAGTGTAAGGGTGCTTCACTATATGCGAGTTAGGTAAAATGATCAACCAAGGTAGGAATGATCATCCGGCAAATAATTGCGTTGTTAGATGGGGTCGTAACGAAGTATAGGCATGCGCCAACTGCTCGTCGTAGGCTGGATTCTGCACGAATGAGACAGTAACCAGCCACTGAGTCCGAGGTATTGAAGGTCATAAACGTCTCAGTGAGGGCAATCCAGGACAAAAGGTTTCTGTCTATCTGCATTATGTTGGAAGCTCGCGGAAGGGGCTGAGATTGTTTGTAGGCACTTCGGTGATACCTCATCCCCATGTACTCATGAGCAATGCGTGCTATCGATTATGCGGTAGGTACCGAATTTGCTGCCGTTGATCGTGTGTCACGCCAGTTTTGTTTTCCGGAATTTTTGAGTACATTCACAGCTGCGGGAGTTTCAGGACGGACCTTATTTTCTCCCGAGGGTTTCAAGTTCCAGCTTCGATAAGCCTTCGTATCCTGCTTCCTGCCGGCTCACTAGCTCATACGTTTGAAATGGTATAGCACCATTACTAAGGCTACTGATAACTGAATTGTTCTTCGTACAAGTCTTAATGAAGCAACGATTACGGTAAGCCGTACCCTTGATCACAATGTTCCTTAAGCGGTAGGTTTTGGATCTGCTTGATCCTTAATTTTTAAGCCATTTTTCGTTAGCCTGCCCCAGCGTATCGATCCAGATGTGGTAGGTTTGGTGTTGCTGTGTCGTATAGTTCACCGCCTTAAGTTCTGTTGCGCGGTCTGCCCGAGTCGGACGTAGTATTCGGCAGTTGTTGGCAGGAATGGCGTCATTTGTGGTAGGTTTGTCAGTCTCGCATGACACTTGGCTACTTGCAGACTTTTTGAAAACCTTTCTAAGCCGCATTCCAGTCATAGCCAAATGAGATATAAAAACCCACTTTCGGTCAGTGGAAGTCATCCGTGGTAGTCCTCTTGGCAAGTCACATCAAAACTGTAAAATAAGCTTACTTGAATCAGAGTGTCGCATTTTTTAGTTTAAAACCTTGGTTGTTGGTCCGTTCGCCGAGCTTGGCAGTTGGATTACAAACGTTTCATCACCAATCGAGGTGACATCGTCAGTGCGGGGTTGAGTGGGTGAATTCCTCCTCTTCTGCCTGTGCTTATTTGGCTTCTAAACAGCATCTGGTAGCTCTGAAGGCGGTCTTCGCGTAGTTTCATTGGTCCCCTGTGAATCTGGATTGGTCTTCATCTCTTGTATCTGGTTGGTTCGTTGGGCGCACTCAATTTGACAGTTCTGTCCTATGTGGCTCAGAGTTTCGTGACTTTTTAGTTCTTTTGCTCGTAACGGCTGATAGACTGGGTCAATGTCGATGTGTTTATTGATCGACTTTTTTGTGGAGTACCACGCCCCGGCAAACTCTCGTTCCCGTTTTGTTCTTGCGTGAGCAAGTATTTGAACAGTGTCCCCATTTAAACTTGTGTCCCTCTCTGTCCTCGTGGACTGAGACAAGTGACATTGGGTCATGTCTTCTGCTGGCAAGCTTGTGCTCGTGTATTCTGGTAGCGAGTTTTCTTCCAGCTTGGCCAACATAGTGTTTGCCGCAGTCGTTACAATTAAGTTTGTAGATCACGTTCGTCTTCTCCACGGCATTCAACCTCCACTTCGGTTTCGAGAGAGTTCTTCTCAGTGTGTTTGTAGGCTTGAAGGTGATTGTAATTCCATGCTGCCGCAAATGCCGTGCAGTCAGCTCCGAGACGTTTCCGATGTACGGCAGCTTAATCTTTCTCTGTTCTGGTTGTGTTGACAAATCAGCTTGGTGTTGGTCTCGTTAGCACCTCTATATGAAATTCCTCGGGTAGCCGTCATTTCGGAATGCCTCGTAGAGTCTTCGCTCTTCTTTTTTCTTCGCCTCTGTTGTGTTGCAATGCGTCTCGATCCGCTTGAATAGGGTTCGAACACAGCTCCGTTTGTGGCAGTTCGGATGGCTGCTATAGTAGTTGAGGATCTGATCTGTATGTGTTTCTTTCCCGTATACTTCAGTTTGTAGTTGGCCGTTTGTTTCCCTTGTGACGAGCACATCTAGGAACGCCAATTTGTTGTTCTCCTCCGTTTCCATTGTGAAGTGGATGTCGGGAATCACGTTGTTCAGCAGTTCATTTGCTCGTGTCAGTTCATTTTTTTACAATAGCAAACGTTTCATCCACATATCGTACCCAGTTTAAAGCCATCAACCTTAAAGTCATTTAAGTTAGGAGAATTTTCGAATGAGGCGAAAGTAAGCGCCCTCTGTAGTGTACAGTGCCATCAGTTTGATTGAGTTATATGTAAGTATTGGGCTTCGGCTCATGGGCTTTCTTTCTGCTTTCCATCCACACAAAATGTCTTGAGCATCTGCCTTCGGAGAACTACTGTCCGTTAGTGTTTCCATAGCGTGCATACTCTTAGGGGGAAGAACAAAAATATGCACGCGGTTAGCTCTGAATAAGAGATTGTATCAACACGATTAAATGTCTAGGTAGAAATTTTGATTCCATGGTTAGCGCACATGAGTGGATAAAGTGGATATAAGTGAGTGAGTGGATAGAAGTGGATAAATAGTTGTACAGCCGGTGCTACACAAAATGTTACTGCACTCACCATTATCACTCAAGTTCAGGCCTAAACAGTAAAAGGCATTCCGATGCGCTTATGCCACTATAGTAGCATGTTGACCCATATGTACCAGTAAATCTCACGCAGTTACAACTATGCTTGAGGATTTCGTGGTAGACGTAATAGTTGTTAAACCTCTGTGGAAGCTGAAGCCATCTGAATCAAGGTAACCAGCGATTGCTGCACAGGAGGACACGCTAAATAAAGACAAATTATTACGTCCACATGTACACTCGTTACGGAGGTGGACAAACCAGCATTACAGATAAACGGATTTGCGGCTACTCGATCGAGCCGGGGCCATTGCCTGAGAATTGAGAGCTATACCAACACAAACGGACCCACTATGGCGGCTGCAGCTTTCACAGCAGGTAGAGTGTGGTGAGTGAATAGTCACAAGGCCAGTTGCTATACCCGAATATCTTATACTGATTTCAGAAATGCAGCAAATATCTACATAAGAAGTACTAGGTGTGTGCGCACGAGAACCCTTCCGGCCAATTTGTCTCAGATTTTGCAGTCCAAAGGCTGCGATAAAAATAAGTTGGCAAGGGTTAGAAAGAAGATTCACAAAGGCATATGTGCTGTGTGACACTCAATTGGTGACTCTCCTTGGCATCCAACTGGCTGACCTATAGCTGAGATCCATATATAGGCATCAATAATGAGCTCGACAAAAAGGTAGACGAAGATAACCGTGAATGAAAATAGGTGCCGGCAATCGCATCTTTTTGTTTAAGTGCTCTACTACGTGCAGCAAATTTATCCAGTCAGCTGCTAATGCGCAACGGCTGATGCGGTTCCGAAGTACTTTTGATTGTGGCTATCATGGTTGTAGTCACGCTGAGCCAATGTCATTGTGTCCAAACCTAAACGGAGAACGGCTGGGGTAACTCACCAAACTTCTCGGCTCAGGGCTGTGATCGCTCTGTAGAAGTGGTTGGCGTTGTGCTTAAGCATTAGCCTGACTCTTTGAAAGAAGAGCGTGCCACTAGTTTCCTACACCCGAAACCCGAAAGACCAGAACCACATAACTTGGCTAACTTGTTGAGGGAGAAATCAATGGAAGCTAAAGTGTCAGATGGGTCGCAGCGTTACGCAATCGTCGTACTACGATAACCGTCTGGCTCTCCATGACGAAGGACCGCACTGAAATGTCCTACCTTTACTAGACATGCCCTCATATACGTGCAATAACATGAGCTTTGGTATGTCCTGATGTCCTTAGCTGGATAGTGCTTAGGTAGCAGACGCAACCAACCAAATGGTAATTGAACAATTACCTGCGTTACACAGTGGACACCGGCCCCTGGCTACTCATAAGCCAGGTTAGTAATGTTTTCAACCTGGCGGCGGTGAAAAAGCTGGGCGCATCAAGCATTGGAATACATTTGAACTAATGGATGTTTCCCGGTAAGCTGGTATTTGCCAGTACATTCCTCAAAAGCGGCGGGCGCATCCATATTGAATTCAGCAAAATTCTTTCCCTCCTACATAATAATTCCGCTGGTCTATACATGGTTTATACGTATACGAATTTTCATGGAAACCTTGACGTTGACTAATAATTATGCTCAGCTTGCTATGAGATGAGCAGACTGGATGAGCAGTTGGGTGATTAAAATGTCCATTCAAGAAATTGGGCTACAATAAAACCACTTACTGTTTAACAGCTTTCTTATAAAGCAATCTTCTTATTGTGAAGCGTCATGCAGGATTTAGCGTCAGTCTTCAGTGCCTGTAAGTTTCCTTCCTTCAAAAGAACTTCGAAATTTATTTCACCTCTCCAGCCGTTTAGTCGAGAACTGTTGACGCTTTGGATGAATTGAAACTACAGCCAGCTTAAAAGCAGTCGCATAAGTTATTTAACCGACCGTATATTACCACTCATCACATGTGGATAAATATTTGAACGTGATTTACGGTCGAACTATCCTGTTGTTATCTCTAACGCAGCTTATTATTCCTCCCTCCATGGTGAGGTCTGACACTCATCAGGATCAGAGACTAAAGTTTAAATATTTTCCAGAGTTGTAACTTTGAAGGTAATGAGAACTTGGCAGTTCATGTCCTATTTCTCCGACGTTTCAATTTTCCCGCGCAAATAGTAATGTTACTGTGCAAGCGGACGCCTTCGTTTTTGAGGTATCGCATGGCTTTGATTATTGACATGGTCAGATGACTAAGTAGACTCCCATTATCAGAACACGAGTGCCATGAAATGTAGACCTAATGTACACGAAAATTTAACATGCAAATTTCGAACCGAAAAAAGTAGTTCCGACGGGAGGCCGTCGGTACAATTTCACTGTGCAGTGGCATCACAGATTTACGAATTGATGCCGAGGGGCGAGGATTTGCTCAAACTTCCCGGTCTGGATTTTCTTGCCACCTGGTGGTTTCGGTTCACTTGAACGGCGTCGATGGATAAAGACCGTGGTGTTCCCCCATAATTGTCCAGCGTTGGGCAATACGCTTGCCAGTGCCGGGACTAACTGCGATAAAAACCCATCAATTAATAATCTCCGGTCACATAACTAGTGTATCGTCCATTAATTTGACATTTGAAATTCCCCACGTTTCTTGTCCCTATTTGTAACCCCCTCCACTTTTGTGCTTAGTGCGTCTAAATGATCTGACGTTTGTTTGTCCTTACCACTTCACCCATTTGGCCTTGAGGTCATCCAGCCATTTGTGGCCGACCTTACGCACATGTGACTGTTTCACGTGGGAGCCTGTTTGCTCATTTGGTTTGTAACTTTATAGTCCGAGTGGACCATTTGTTGTTGACGAATATCTACTGTCGAGGTTTGTACATATTTTGAATTGATGTCTTATGTTAATAGTATCGTATAGAAACCCAGCTCCGACTTTGTATTGCCTTTCCGGAGCTTCTGGGATTACGCGTCACCCGAAGATACCGTTTGCCCGTTACAACTAGTCTGCTTGCATGCCTCAGATGTGGCAACACCAACTGTTGTGCAAAACAGCCAGCATATTTAAACACGTGTAACTTCAGAACTCATAAAATTAGTGTAATGGAGACAGGCAAATTCTCACATGCGCTGACTTCTCTTTTTTCGGTTGTCCCGTAACTGTGAAAGTTTCTCCCTGGATACCTCTGAAGATATACACCAGCCATTACGGCATGCCCGGCTCCCCAGACCATTATCCACCCACTGATATGTCTTCACGATATAGATAAATATGGCCGCTTCCACGCAATCAAGTCGTTACTATTGCATCTCTTCTGATGCCTGAGTTGATGTATGCGTCCACAGTTTACGCGACAACCTCATTGAATCTTTGTGTGAGTGCTCTTGGTGCAGATAGTCGAACAAAACCTATTCGATCGTTTTGTCCTACATCAATCGTTCTATACTATCTTCAGTCGCCATTTAAATTAATAAGTAGCTGGGCTTTGGAATAAAAACCCAGAAAACCTTGTTTTCAAAAGCGATTGCTGACAATAGTGCCACCTGCATTACCAAGAGAATGTTCACTATTAGTTTACCGAATTACTTTTGCGTCAGTAACTAAGATGCTCGGTTCTCCTTTCCACCGGTTTGCGCGTTGATTCCACCGTAGGGGAATACTGCAGGTACTTGGCTGATGTTTGGAAACTATATGCGCAAATCGATTCAGTTATACATAGTTTACAGGCATTGTGGTCAAAAAAACTACCTGAACTAACGGGACGCTAAAACAAACGGCCAAACTAGCAAACGTTTACGTAACTTTCAGTGGCTGTCGTATCACTTCCTCATTCTCAGCGTGCCACTCAGTTTACTGAATAAATTACCTTCATTGGTGATGCAAGTATGCCACACACTACAGTTTGGCGACCAGATTATGATTCAAAATTTTACAATAAAATAACCAACCAGTCCGCAAAACACAGGAATCGATGAGGTCAAATGAACTCTCAATGAAGTGGTAAGAAACAAATAACCCAGCTAGGTGAGCAAACAACATGAATTCATCAGAAAACGAACTGGAGATATTTACTTCACTGCAAGATAATTCAAGTTTTGCAACGCTGACACAAGCTCGCTGCTGGTCAAACGTCACCTGCGCACAACCCTCCAAACGCCAACAGCTACACATTCTTCGTGAATGCTCGCAGATGAAATGTACTGACCTTAGATCTGCTTTGGACCAGCCGGATAACTGGGTCTTGATGCAACCGTGTGGTATGTAAACGGTGAATATAAATGCACACAATCGGCTTCGGAAATGAGACAGGGGCAAAAGCAGAGATCAATCGTCTTACTATTGCTAGTCAGCAGTGCTCAGTAGAACTCAAACAACTGGACAAGGAGCAGACAGATTGGCAATATAAGTTCAAGTAACCAAACTCCCCAGAACGTCCAAATGAGCAGGATTTCGTTAACGACCCCAACGTTAACTTCGCAAATATTTAAGGACACAAGTTGAAAATAGGATATTCGGAGAGACTCATCAACTTATTCGACAGTTTTGTATCCATGATTGTAACGAATCGTAATACACGAATAACATCAGAGCACTAACATGGCTTATTCCGTTATCTAAAAAGGACGACCAGACTGTGACACTCCAGCAGATAGAGGACCACGTCAATAATATCAAGAGCGATTAGGTCACACGAACACATACTGACAAACCAGTCAAGACCCCAAATCACAGCTCATCCGCGAAGTCATTTAAGGTCTGAAGCTCCGCACAGATATATACCGTACTCCTGAGAGATAAAAATACCTAAGTGTGATAACAAATGCCATGATTTATTGTCTAAACAGCAATGCTAAAAACCAGAACTTACTGCGCTACCGGTCATGAAACCAAAGCTTTGGATATGCTGTTTTAACGAACAACCCATTATTAAGAAATAGAGTGCACTGGAGTCTGTACATAAGCTGTCCGACGCGACATCAGAAGATACCAAAGTTACTATCCAGACTGAAACCCGAAAACACTTTTGTACATACATGTGGATAGAAGCTCTTCAAATGCGTATATATTGGAGGAACATATCTGCCGACCATGTGCTAGTGTTATCACAAGAACCATCCTAGAAGGCACAAAAAGGATTATTCAAAATCTGCTCAAGGGTGCGGACACGAAAGGCAGTACAGCGGACCCGGATGAAAAGAAGATAATCATCTCTTCCATGTATTTGAAAACAGTGTATTCTTCAAAATTCTTACCAGAAGCCTAAAGAAGCTTTAGAAGCAACAGAAAGAGCAATGCATGAAAAAACTAGATGGATAGTTCAGTCTCGACAATAGAGAGAGTACAAATAATGTTGACGTAAGCCCTTTCATAGCCCAGAATCTGCTTTACAATTTTTAAGGCCAAGCAGGTAGACACAGCCCTTGAGCTTCCGTCAAACATATGTCCTTTATGAAGCGAAACTCGGCAAAGTTTACCAGTACCACTCGTTCGTGCGGTAATTTGGCTTTGATGGGTGTATATCCCATCAAAGGAAACAGGAGGTCTTGTGCGTCGCAATCATTCAAAAATCATCATAAACAACGGAGTCGTTTGGACACACTTGAATTTCCCGTTGGAACAAGATTAGTGCACAGATGCGTGCACTTCGCGGACAGTTTACTTCTTCACTAAGAACCTGTCCGGATTTATAGCGAAGCCATCTCAGTCACACGGAAACTCAGCCGCTTAGAAATTTTGCACTCAATCAAAAATTGCTTTTTGGACAGACGGACGAGAACCACGCGGGCGGAAGTGGCAGCTTCATGTACCAGATAAACTGCGTGGACTGCAACAACCCCACTAACTGAAAGAGAACCCCATATGATTAAAAGTATTAAAGCTGTTATCGGAAGATACGACAACCAATCGCTTACGTCCGTGCGTGAAAATGGAGGCAAGGATTTACTCTAGAATTAGGGGCACAGGGAGCGAGGTTGAGTTCCTTGAAGCATGATGATTGGCAAGGGATTCGGAAAAAAGGCACATTGGAAATAATCCGCTTAAGCAACTCCACGAGTATCAGGCCAATAACCTGATCCTGACAAAGAGCCAGACGCGGCTGTTTGCACAGAGGACAGAGAAACGTCAATAATGGCAAGATGTCAATTGTCACGTACGCCCGGATGTCTACCACTGGGGTGTATGTCAACCGAAAAGCCTATTGAAATGCTGAATCCAGTTATTACCGAAAAGTTAAGCTTGGCCTAAGTGATTGTACCCTGTATTAACCCAAGCAAGCACAAAGGCTACGCACTTCCACCTGTAGCGCACTTTCCACCACAACCCACTGAATGCTGATGAAATGCTCGAAACTAAATTGCCCAGCTCGGAGAACAAACCAACGGCCAGCATTAAGGTTTGATTGACCAATGTTCTATCTGATCACAAGCCAGGACCAGGTGTCAAAGAACCGTACGAGAGGAACGAGTTTACCAGGATCACAGGTAACAAGCACTCCAGTCAAAATCCTTGACCACATTTCTCCGAGACTCACACAGATTCAGCCACCGCAGTCCCCTTCACATGAGTGGCTGAAGACTCCGAACGACTTCTGTCCACTGGAACTAGAATAAGTTTCGGTGCGAACGCCGGTGGGAGGTGGCATTGACTGGACGGGAATGCAGTCCTGAGGTCACAGAAACAAGGATTTCGGACAGGTAGGCAGACCCAGAAGGGTTTACTCAGCTCCTTCAACTGACGGACACGCCTCAGCTCCATCTTTAGCATCTAAGACGTTTCTACAATCGCCACCATCAAGTTAGCAAAGATATGAGGGCACAAGCATGGGCAACTTACCAGTTTCTCAGCCAACGGTTTGTCAGTGAGCCATTCAGATGGTTGAGGAAAAAGATTCCGGGCCAGCTAACTAAAAAATTTTCATCCCACGCGCGCCGAAACTCCATAGTTTAGGCCTAAGTAACAATGAACAAAGCTTTATCGGAGACGAAAGCACCGGGAAAACTGATGATGGCATCGAACAGCTTTTATGAACGATTCATTCTACTAGCGCCACTAACCGCACAGAGCCTCCCCAGAGAAGGGACTCGGAAGCCGTACACTCACCGTCCCCGCCTGCATCCCCTCTTTGGGTACATCATCATCCGGCTTACAAGCAGCTTAACAGGCTTTCCAGTGGCTCATAATCAATTCTAACTTTCGAAGGCGCTCCAGAAATTGCCATTAAATTCGTATTACATAGTGACGCCAGTGACAGGAATCGGGATTTTCCTTTCTCGAAAAGGGTACGATTCAAAGAAACACGCGATTGTCTAAAGGAGTCAATTGCCAAGGAGGGAACGTATTTGGTGTACCATGCGACAAATGTTCGCACTTCTAAGGTCTCTGAAGGTAGTCAGACATTCCTCTTGTCCATAAAGAGCCCCAATCGCTTCCTGGGTGCAAAACTTTAGAGACGCAGTACGGCAGGCCATTAGGTGAAGAGGGTTATTCTGGAAGCACGACGCTGAATGTATCCGTTGGGCGGAAGAAGAACACATCAGTGCTTTTTAGCCTACCGGATAGCCAAGAGAGAATCATGGAAACCGTTCCAGTATACAATACTTAGAGACAGTGAGCAATGAATCCGCGGATTACAAAAGGTGGCGAAATCTGCAGGAAAAATACTCAGAACTGAGGGTTGCCCATGATGCTACGAGGAGTGAAGCGTTTTGAAACACGAAGGGCGTGATGGAAAACAGGTGAAAAGTTTCCGTCGGTCGCGGTATCCTTTTCATATATCCTCCCCATATACTATCCAATCGAAACTTAACTCTCCTGAGATCTGGAAAATCTTATTGCATGCAGACCTCCCTTTCAATAATTGTTCTCTGAAATCGTAGAAACGCCTTAGAAAGATCGAACTAGACGGGTTCCAGTTGCAATACTAAACGTATTCTAAAAGCTTCCTGAATGCAAGTTGCTTAAGCAAACTACGGTTGGGAAAAACCTTGGGTTAACCATGAGAGACAGGTTAGCCACTTACTGTGGCGTAATAGTTAGCTGGGCTATAATTAATTTTAACGTGAACGACAGGCATGCCAGAGTTGTCATTTATTTCCATGACGTCGAAAAAACATGGTGGATAGTTAAAGAGCGTGAATAAGAAACGCTACGTAGGAATGCAAGATAAAGATTCCATGGAACAAAATGCTCATCGTTTCGCAGCAATAAGAAAGGGGGCAACTAGAAGCAGCTACAACACCGACACTGTTGGCTTGTACCCTGGGCTGCATAGCTTGGTCTCAGACATATCACCGCCAGTTGAGGTCGTAATCAGTGCGTTGTGAGTGAACGTGCGTGGTTGTTGTAACGACCGCTTCGATTTCTTGAGCAACAAGCACCAAGGTTAGGAACCAAACCGGCAAAACTCCGAACGAATGGTTGCACAAATGTGCTGCACTATAAAAATAAAAGTGGTTACACGGATACAAAATTACAAGCCTCAACGGTTTTCGACAAACGGTGAGGTACTCCAAAAGGCAAGCAAAGCTGAGATGGATCAATAGCCAACGCGTGATCGAAACCGGGTTGCAAATCGATGCAATAAAACAAAGCTATGGCTGACCAGAGTTTCGGTCCAAAAATAGTATATCTGACGCGGTAAAAACGATTTGCGTCGCAAGGAAAACGGAAGATACAAAGGTCTTTGCCAAACTGAAATAGAGTTGAATTATATCAAAAATAAAAAAGGGCGGTTCATTTGAGTTGTTAACCGAGAAGGCAGTCATTCACAATGGGAGGCCATTTTAAAGATATACAAAGTTGCAACACCGCCGGCCAAAATTTCTCCGGCGGTCAGCAAGCGAACAGGTAAGTTATCAGGAGAGCTCCAGCCTACAAGCATGCAACGTTAGCCGCCAACCTGAATGGTCCGTGTCCGCTCCTGCCACAAAGGCCGGTTTCAACGGTACATGCGCCTACCCAAGATATCACGCTGAGCTTAAACAAGTCTATCGGAATACACGGAAAACACTCCAAAACCCACGTACCCCTCAATAAGTTTAGTCTTCCCCTTCTAACAAACACAGGCTCCTAACATCGCGCCTGATGACACCGGAGCTTGTACGAAGGGAAACCGTTCTGGCAAGGCCGTCTGCATCCGTGTGACACTCCGTCACTATACCCAATGGCCACCTTCCTCTAGAAAGATGTTCGGACACTGCCAGAACGACATCATCTTTTCTGAGGTTCCTATTCCGACTTAGCCACTTATGGCGAAGCTGAAGCGTGGGAATGTATTCTTTCATCCACCTGTTCCAGAAAACACCAGACAAGTAATTCACCTGCTTCCAACGTCGGGTGAGCCGCTCTTTCAGGCTGCAATGTGATGGGATACCTGCATTCGCTTCGTGTAGCAAGAATAGGATTCGGTGTCAAAGCATATGCGTCACGGCAATCTGAACTCACAGATGTTAAAGGCCGATCGTTTAGAATACGTTCCACCTCGACGAAAAAGGTTAACAAGCAATCATCAGATAAAGTTTGTTCTTGGGTGAGCGCAAAAACGATTTGCTGCACTGACCGCATCATTCGCTCCCACACTCCTCCTCGATGGCTGGCAAGTGGGGGGTTAAAATGTCACTGAATACCTGAATACCTGAATAGCTGATTGTTAATTTTCGCACGGCCCCAAAGCGATACGTGCTCTCTGAGTTCCTTAACAGCACCAACGAAGTTAGATCCGTTATCGCTGTAAATGTCCGAAGGTTTTTCTCTTCGACCAACAAACCTCATTAACGCCAAAATGAAGGAATTGGTAGTCAACGAGTGCGCCACTTCGAGGTGCACAGCTCAGGTAACCGTACATGAAAAGATGCAGTTGTATCTCTTTTCCGTGCTGCGACCACGCTTTACCAGAAGTGGTCCAAAATAATCGAGACCTACAGATTAGAAACATTTTCTACCCTTTTCGGAACGTACTGATCGTAACGGAGCCATCATCTGCTGACATATGTTGCCTGACTGTTTCCTGCACAGAATACACTTATGGAGGACGCGCTTCACTGCCTGGCTCCCATGTACTACCCAAAAATTTTGTCTGATAACGCCTAGGGCATGAGAAGCGCCGGAATGTCCTTCCGCTTCATGATAATGTCGAATGAGTAAATCAGTAACTGGGTGTTTACTGGGCAAAATAGGCGGGTGCTTCAGGGATAACGCACAACTGGAGTACTGCCGTCCACCCACGCAGAGAACTCCGTCAAGGAGAATGGGACAAAGCTTACGCAGTGCTGAGGCCCTGGTCGGCTTCGATTGAGTGTCTGTTTTCAAACGATTTATCTCGTCTCCATATACCTCTGCTTGGACCTGTCGAACAACGACCATTTGACCTTCTGTCATTTCTTTCACTTGTAGATGGCCAACAGTCGGCATGATTATAGACCTTTTGAATTTGTGCATAAGGTAGTGTATGAAGCGCCTCAACCACACAATTGCTTTCAACAGCGTGAACCAGCTAGACCATCGAACAAACAACCGCTCGCAAACACTTCGATTAGAAAGAACGTTCACAGTCGCTCGAATCGTTTTCAGCTCCACGCCATCGGGAATCGGATCAGGGGTCAAGGGTAACTCCGGAATCTTCGGTTCGTCGATAAACTCTGGTCCATGGAGAAGCATGTCATTCAGCGATTTTCCGTGGTGCTTAGCTGCACAGTCAAACACTACTCGCAATTTCCCAGGCTTTCTAGGGTTCGATACTGCATGGTGAGGCAAGTACCATCTTGTGGCTGATTGCAATGGTATCAGCTCAGGGGGAACTGGCACTGCATAGCCCTTCTCAAGATTCCGCGACGTAACTGCTGCATATGTTTCGAAGTACTTTGGGTCCTGCGGAAAACGTCTTCGCAACGAGTGCAGTCGTGATAAGGCTGCCAAAATGTTCGAAGAACCCCTGGGTCGCTCTGCTTTCCACGGGAGCGGTACAACAAAATGCCCTCTAGCATGTTCCACCCGTGCGCTCACCAATTCCACTTCACTTATGTCCTCAACTGATGGAGTCTTCCGGAGCGAATCGATGTGTGCAAAATCGGCGTTGTATAAAGCATGAAGCTGACCCTTCACAGATGGCTCCACTGAAGACAGACAGCTGGCGGCTACTCTTCCTCGGCTACCTGGACCCTGTGGCCCAAGTATAATCCAGCGGTGTCTTCGCAGCAAATGGTTCTTTTCGACCTCCCAACTGCTGTTCTACTACCCAATGAGCTTCGGGAACGTCACAGCCAATCAATATTCCAACAGATTTAGACGAAACATCGTCAAAGAACAACTCCTTTAAGTGCGGCCAATGACTTGCATTTTCCAAACGTGAGTCTACGACCATTGATGGGAAAATTTTGGATACTACTGAAGCATTTTTCACGATGATAACTTCGTCATCGCGGAGTGGACACACCTCGAAACTTCCTGATCCCCCCAGAGCTAAACAAGACCCGCTGATTGTCTGTATTTCACGCGGCGTTCGATGATTCTCCACGCCGAATTGGTGCAATAAGTTACTGCATACAATTGTAGTATCAGACCCGCTGTCTAAGAAGGCATACGTCACCAATTCTGTGGTGGGTCCCTTCAGACGAACTGGAAGCAATCCCAAGGAAACGTTCATCTTGCAATCAGTCATCGCATTGCTTTTGCCGACAGGAACTTCCTCTGGTTTTTTATCCGCTGGTCTCGAATACAGCAGAACGTGATGCTTAGCTTAACATCCATCTACCCCACATCGAGATTGTGATCGACAATCCTTTGCTTTGTGTGCCCCTTCGAGATACCGGAAACAAGCATCAAGAGACCACAAGGTGGACCACTTGCTAGGTCGAAAGACAGAAAACGTTCGCAGTTAGTGGTACGGAGTTCACCACCACAAACCTTACACCTCGTCTCGCTCAATAGTGGGGCTTGCTGTGCGCGAACTATCGCATGACTCCAAGCCGTTCTGCTCTTGCCTGCGTCCGGAACAGATTAGCTACGCACACCTGGGTCCCTTTGCGCAACGGATTCTGCCAGAATGCCGTAACGAATGCTTAACACTTTTGCTATTTGAGTGATGAACCGTGTGAGGTCAGCAAAGGTCGGCTCCCCTGATCATGGGTGGCTTGGTAAGCGAATTCCGCCCATTTCTGTTGTAAAGTATAGGGCTAGCACCTCACTAACCTATCCAAATTCTCGAGAGAACTTAATTCTGCGCTGTAGTTCAGCTGAGTCAGGGCTATTTCGCAATTTCGCATCTTGAAGGCCAACTGAGTCAGATCTCTCGCCTTGCACGATGTAGACCGAAAACATTTTATGAGATCATCGATCAGGGCTCTGGCCACCACATGAGGCCTTCCGAAAGACTCATGCAGAATTCGGCGGGCTCGCTCCTATCCTTCTTTAGGCTGAAGCATGAGACAATCTTCGATTTCCTCCCTGGCTGCACCGGGGCACACGTTTATTAATTGTACGAGCCGTTTTCCAGCGTCTTGGGTCTTGCTTTCGACATAAAGCTTGAACTGACACAAACCTCCAGTAGCTCCTAGGGTGACCATTAAACTGCATGGGGCCAATTTTTGGTAACTCCAGGCCCTCTATAATAGATTTCAGATGACGAAAGTCACCTAACCCACTAGTCTGTCGTTCGGCTAACCCGAAACCATGGTGAGTATCAGAATTCATTGGCGATGCCATCTTTCTACAATCTTCAACATAGCTTTTAATACGCTCCTTTGAGGACTCTGATAAGCTTGACCGGTTGCTACGCGGTAACTCGTCTTCGCCACTAGTCAAAGATGCTTCGAGCCCCTCCAACTCCACCTCGGCTTTAGCCTTGAGGAGTTGTTTCCTATGATTAGATTTCATAGCCTCTGATTCCAGCTCAATTTCCTCCTTAAGTTGTTTCTCCTTAAGCCGTGCTAACAATAGAGTAGCTTTGGACCCCGAATTCCCCGAACTAACCCTAGATGGTATACTGGCCTTGGAGCTCATCGCTGAAAACGAACCGTGTTCGACTTGCCTGGTGTTTTTCTCAACTTCTTTGTCCCGTTTTGAATTGACCGACATTGACCTGGTGATTGGCATCCAAACAACCAAGCTTATCAAAGCTGAGTACTGTAACGACCGTTTCGATTTCTTGGGCAACGAGCACCAACGTTAGGAACCAAACCGGCAAAACCGCGAACGAATGGTTACGCAAATGTGCTGTACTATAAAAATAAAAGTAGTTACATGGGTACAAAATTACAAACCTCAACGGTTTTCGACAAACGGTGAGGTACTCCAAAAAGCAAGCAAAGCTGAGATGGATCAACAGCCAACGCGTGATCGAAACCGGGTTGCAAATCGATGCAATAAAACAAAGCTATGGCTGACCAGAGTTTCGGTCCAAAAATAGTATATCTGACGCGGTAAAAACGATTTGCGTAGCAAGGAAAACGGAAGATACAAAGGTCTTTGCCAAACTGAAATAGAGTTCAATTATATCAAAAATAAAGAGGGGCGGTTCATATGAGTTGTTAACCGAGAAGGCAGTCATTCATAATGGGAGGCACTTTTAAAGATATACAAAGTTGCAACAGTTGTTGCTCATACGTGGATCGACATAGGGTCTACTCACCCACGTCAACCTTGACCGGTCATTGGTTGTCAGGGGAGGCACTCCTACTGGCTTGTTGGCTGACCTGTCTTATGATTAGTGAAGGTCCGGGCGGTCTTGAAACCTGATCCTTCTAGTTCCCATACCGTGGCTTTTTTCGTGTGCCTCCTCAGTGGGTCCGTACCTTGGCCCATTGGCCTGGTGGCCGAGGCTGGCTCGGTGTTGTGTTGACCGCCGCTGAGTTGGCAGTCACTCGTTGGTAGAGGTGAGTAGACAGGGTGAATTGTGATATGCCAGTCTTTAACGCGTTGCTAAAAGATCAGCAAGCATTTTGGAGTTCACTCAGCCGCCATTGCACTCACCGAAATACTGTTACGATCTGCCGTTGGACTGACACAAGGAGTGATTCTTTTAATAGCATCAGCCCAGAATGTATTCTAATTAGTGCGTACGATTGTGCAGCACTTCCTGGTTTCACTCACAGACAAGGCCAAATTTTCTACGGTCATCAGTTATTAAATCGTTATCCAACAAGAAAAATGGGTTACGATAAGCCTGGGGAAACACCAAATATGTGCGAAAATCCCATGTCATATTATCGGTTTCGGAACAACCGAGTGCGGTTGAAGCGTGGTTTTGCAAGTCAGATAAAATAAACAGCACTTTTTTAAGGCAGCACAGAAACTTGTGGGCCCGTTTCTGAAGAGAGTTTACTATAGCGGATCTATTGTAACACAGCTCCAATGCTGGGCATTCTCGCCGGTCCTGTCTGAAGTGCTCGAACGGCCGGTCAAACGTCGACAGAACAAGGAGGTAGACGATTTTCCCCGGCTTCCTAAAAGTTAAATAGTAGTGTTGGTAGCAGACAATCTGCCTTGTGCGATATTAGAGTTTACAGCCGCACGAAGAAAACTATACCAAAAGCCTGGTTGATTTGCGGTTATTGACAGTACAAGTTTACTTGCAGATAGCTATGCAAGTATGGAAGCACGTCGTCATTTGGATGCGATATGTCCGCTCACGCTTAAGACATGACTTCGCCCTATGCATAACTGTTAAAAAGGGCCCGACGTGGTCGAATGACCACAGAACAACGAAAATAGTGGAGTTGCGGAGGAGAAATGGATTAGCGCGGTGAGTTAACCAAAGAACGCAACGAAGTTACGGTTGTAGCTAGGATTTTCTTCGCTACTTACCGATGAAACCAAATAGTATAACCATAATTCATCACACACTAGTGGTTGAAGTGTACCTAAATTTTTAATGATTAATAAGCATGCCCTTTATTTGATTACGCGAAACAAATCCGACATAAGTGAAGGTATCAGCAATCAGTGGCTGTCACCAGTATAAGCTTAACGACTTTAGTACACTTATAGACGCCATGCTAATCAGGGCTGAAAACTGCTACATCCTTCACTCGAACAATAAGGCATTTATAAAATAACAAAGGTGCAAGCCGCAATTTCAACAGCAAGTGTATTGATATCTCCACGGCCAAAATATTTGAGTATCAAATGCTACTCAGAAACAAAGTTGCTTACAAACCTTACATGAATTCTGAACACACCAAGCGTCTTTCAGTGAACGTAGGCTCCCAACTTCTTCAAAGCTTCTG
>SJOL01001676.1:0-25144 GCA_004794785.1 Opisthorchis felineus | reverse complement strand
CATATCACCTGCCAGGATTACTATATCCGTCCTTCTTGCCAACCAAAGCAGTCGTGACAGATCTTGATAAAACTCGTCCTTCTCAATCTCAGAACTGCTATCTGTTGGGGCGTATGCTGATACGACAAACAAACACCGTTTACCGCATCGACCTGCATTAATCTTAATTGAGCCAGACAACCGCACAGCGCTGAGGCGGCTGTTTATTGGGATCCAGTCCAGTAAGGCGCTTTCGACCTTGGGGCTGAATACAACTCCCACACCGTAAATACCACGAACCATTGTGTCAGGATCACCGGATACCGGAAGAGTGAAATGTGGAACGTGTTTCGGAGACACAACATACATCGATAGAGAGGAAAAACAAGGTTTCAGCAAGGGATGCCTGTCGCCCAATTTGACATAGAGTACGGACATTAAAGGCTGCAATGTGGATAAGATCTTTTGAGGTTAGTGAGCGATTATTTTGGTTTATTTTTCTGGGCAAATGTTTAGACATGGAACAGTGGCTAGGGGGTTGGCAGACGGGATGATTGCACTGCATTGTACGATTAGTGGGGAGGGATTGTGGGAGAAGTCAGGTGGGCGAAGAGCTGCAAGGGCGAATGACACTTCCTTCTAGAGTCGAGGATTATAATGATACCTGATAATGACATAAAAACGAACGAATGATCTGCACGGTATCTAGTATATTCTCAAAGAGAGAGAGTAGAGTTCGGTTGGGTGGGAACTATGCAATGAAGGATGACTGGCAGAGAATTTATTGAATTAAGGCGTGTTTGGCTATTAAGAAATATCGATCTAACTTGCCGGGTTTGCCCGATACGGTGCATACGGGCAATGGCTTGAGCTTCTCTCCCATGGGAGAGGACAGGATCAACCAGAAGCAAGTGGTTGGCGCTGGTCAAATTCAATCCATTGGATCCCAGCTGAATGGGCATAAGGAGAATCCATGTGGCAGAACCGAAACAATGGAATCCGGTCAGTCGTCCAGGACAACATGCGTCGCGTGGATGAAACAGAGTAGTGTATGATAATCCATTTTGTTCCAGTGCACCAGCGATTGTAACGAGAACCGAAAGCCACTATAAATAGGGCACAGCAAGAGTGAGATGGAATGGAGGGAGTCGAAGCTGTAGTTAATGACAAAAAGTCTCCCGGTGTTAAAACGCAGAATGGAGTCTTCAGACTGGAAACAAACCGGAAATATAACACAGGTGCCAACATCGGCTTCCTTCGGTCACTTCCAACAGATGAAAACCTGACACAGTGAAACAAGAATTTGCAAGGATGAAAAAGGTGGCTCGTTTTCACAGGCAACAGCTCTCAAATGAGATGACCGTTAGCCGGCCACTTCAATATGTGCGCTTTCCAAAGGGAGGACCGTAGTCTAACCAAAAACCTTGTGAAGGGGAACGGAAACGAATAAGACAAAAAAGTTATGAGGTACTGGTTAAAGAACCGATGCTTTGAGACAGTGATACGGATAGCGGTATGCCGCCTTAGTAAAAAGAGGTCAGTTACTTTCAGAGGACGTAAATAAACGAAATTTTGGATGCTTCCCTCAAGCAACAGGATAGCAAAATGTCAGAGGAAACTAGCAAGACTGTGTTACAAACAGATAATCTGGTAAGTCTTATTAGGTTGCTCAGATTCGGAGTCTAATACCAGCCAAGCAAGTTGGGTTGAAACATTAATGGGCAATGATAGAAGAAAACAGGGACTTATCCTATTCACCTTAGAGATGAGCATAAATAGCCAAATGCATGAGATACTGCGCGAACATAATTCCAAAGAAGTGAAAGGCTCACCGAACTGAATACGATAGCCTTGGCATCGGGATCCTCAAGTTTTATTTGTTTCAAGCACCGGATAACAGCTTTGACTTTTGAGCTGTGGTCACCCTGAAAGAAAATAGAATATCACTTATTTAGAACAAATAAACGTTGGAATTTACTGACTCTCGTGTCGTAAAGTTATCATAAAAAAATTATTCAATCCGACCAGACTTCAAAAACTTTCAAAACTACCTGTAAAACAGCACGTAGGTGGGCTAACGTCTCCCCTTTGAATCGGCTTACCGGGTGGGCGTAGTAAACTCGGTAACACTAACTGCAGTCAACTGGTAAGTCATAGAAAAGCAACACATTGTGCGTTTTGTCCTGGTTCGCCCTCATCAGGTGAATGTAGCAGGATTTGATTGCCTGATGCTCAGGTTTAAAATCCCAGCCACAATATTACGCGACCATCCATCTCAGTGCTATTCCATTCCAAAACGAGGTGTCGAAGTAAGACCAGACTCCTGCAAATTTTGTCCCTTGATCTACGTGTTCGGTTGGACTGCAACCCATACCAGAAACGGCTACATAGAAGCAAACGTTATCCACAGCTTGACAACAAGGTCACCCAGCAAGAAATGCTTCCCACAACGATTATTAGGTGAAGTCTGATCGCGTCAAAACTGGCGGTGTCCTGATAAATCGGCTTATTAGTTGCCCCGAATCAATCGAGCCTCATTGACATTGTTTGCGCCAAACCAACGATGATCCCTATATTATTATTCATGTAAGCGTGACTGTGGGTGATAGCTGGGTTGCTATCCTCTGCAACATCAAATGACCACGTAAACCACCAACGCCTAGGTTTCAGTCAATATGCTGCAACAGTTTATATATATATATATATATATNATATATATATATATATATATATATAGCTGTATACATACATATATCGAACATTTTACTACATTTTCGTCCGAAAATTATATAAATCAGTGAACTACAACACCTATATATTTTTGTCACAAACGTAACCATGTTTAGCCGCTCTATCAGCGCAGGAACAGTGTCGAGGCGCACGTCTCAAGAGACATGGCCAAGCAAATAAGTATGAATCACTTGGTTTTGTTGTAGTGGACTCGGTAAAGTAGGAGGATCGGCACAACCCGGTATCAGCAATAATGTGGTCCGATGCTCTCTCCGATGAACTCGGATGGCTAGTTTGGGATTTCAATGCCTTCAATTGCGTCATTGGGATACGCTATCAGATCCGCTGGGGTAGAATCACACGTACCAGGAGACATTGGTAAGGGAGTGAGTATGAATCGACCAACCTTCAAAAGGGTGTGCCTGCGGTAGAAGTGACTACTTTTTTCGCCATAAAACAGAACTGGGTTCACTTTTACTTAGAACAGAAGGCGTCCGAGCAGGTTGTAGGTTACGCATAGGCTGGCGTCGACGCGATACAGAGTGAATTTATTAAATGAGCGCTGCTTGGGAAGTCGAGAGTGCAACGAAATAAAAGCATAAGCAAAACAAGCCTTGGCCAAATGTCTTGTGTGTCTCACACTTTAGGGGTGGCTGCTACGGACTTGAGCTCCATAAATCAGCCTTTAAACCTAGCGGAACTCCGTAAAAATTCCTGTTCTAAAAAGCTATTTAGATGAAATTACTTGGAGAGGAATGGTACAATGAGCTCCAATTGGCATTCTACTAAACTGTAGCCTGAGCGTAACTCACTACTACAGAAAACTGAATTCCGTTTGAGTCTTGATCATCGGCTGCGGCAGGGGCAGTGTTGGTTTCCCCTGAATAATGAATCAATGTGAGTGGACGCCGACGCCGTGCATTAAATCCGGTTGTTTCGTTCGACTGAAAAGGAGCGCGACAAACAGGACAGCGTCGTTGTACAACTTGACCCTGGTTAGCGATCCTGTCATGACACGTGATACACAGAGTGTGCCAACAGCCAGGAAGTAGTACGAAAGTTGGATGCTTGGGTGAATGCATTTGCAGACAAGTGGGGCACTCCATCCTGAATGTTCTGTCCGTTTTCTTTGTATCTTCTGATTCCGCAGGCCCATCGTTTCCGGTAACTGCGGTCAGATACGCGTTGCGTAAGAAACCAAAATGACCAAGACGAGATTGAAGACGAGGCCACACGAGCCCCGCGTCCACTGTGTATGAACGTAGTTGAGCATCCACCTGAATAGGATATTTATTGCTCAATAATATAAGTGAGAAAGTCCAGAGGTAAATGAAAACCCTATACTTTATGGAAGTGTTGAAAAGGACTTATTAGCAATTGAATAGAATCAGAATGGAACGGTGCAACACGCTTTCACTAGGGCTTGTGCAAACCTCCGAACCCAGCTCTGCCCCAAAGTTGACCGCACTGACAACGATCGTGAAGCACACAGACGCTGGAATATATTTTTACAATAAACGAACAACCTATGAACTACCGCATGTGTCTTGAGGACAGCGGATGGTTCAAAGGGAGGTATCCAAGACATTTGAATTAGAGTCTTGGGAGATCTAGAGTGCGATTGAGAGCTTAAACCTAGAAGCACACAGTAAAAGATAATCATGCCACTAACAGGGTAGGACAGAAGAACGATTGATTTTTTTAATCGGCCATAAGAAGCCATTAGGTCTATCGAAACTATATTAAACATAAAATACGATATAATTGCTTCTTCATGTAGAGATGTTTTACGGGCGTTCACAGTACTTCGGTATCGACCCTAAGATATCCACTAAGGAATTTCAAAACGACCTGCTACCAAGTTGAGATGTTGAACAATTTTCGGGACATCTTAACTCAGCGACCAGTCACCTGTAGATTTCCATCAGGATTTCTCCAAGCCCTACTGTAGAAGGATATAAATATGATAATTATTAGAAGACGAAGAAAAGTGACTAATGGCAAGGATGCCCGCTTTCCATGGAAATACAATGTGGCGAGAGATAGGTGTTCAGGAATATGATATTCAAATTCGGGGACAGGGCACATACGGGGGTATTTGATGAATATCACAGCAGTCATACCTCATGCTCGTGAATAAACGCAAGGTCCGTCGAACAGGTGGCCTGGAGACGGACAACGAACTGTTCAGTATCATCATGAATATTCCACCATTCTTTGGTAAGCGACACAGTTCGGCTAGTTAACTGAAACAAGAAGCAGACCAACAGTTCACAGGATTACTGAACATAAGCGCAAGGGTAGAGGGTAGGAAGTGGGGATCAACGTCACTCACCAAGACCTCCTTGCCCATTTGACGAAACAGCTGTTCGAAACGCTTTGCGCGTTGTGGCCAGTCTGATACCTCGGAGTTCAACTGTACCACCGATGGAACCGTACGGATGATTTGATGACATACAATAGACAGCGAAACAATCAGTGGATTACCCATGATCAGACCAGTCCCACTCTCATCGAGTGCATCCTTGGTGTCCAGGCGCTCGAGCTGTTCGACCATTGTTCGATGCCCGGCTTTCAAGCGCTCGTGATTTAATGCACACTGATAATTACTGAGAGCACGAAGGGCAATACAGTATGCACACTTCGTATTTTTCTGCGCCGGGCGTGTTGCAGAGACAGAGAGGTCTTTCAGTTCTTTAGCCTTGTTCTGTTTTTTGTTGAAACTTGAAGATGTTTTGCTTTCGGCTTCCTCTGATTCTTGGGCGTTTCGTGCGCAACACACGTAGAACGGATGCAGTATCCTGGGATCTGCCTCTTTCCCAGCCTGAAAGGGCGTGCAAAAGGAAGTAAAGGAGGAAACATGAAAAAGGAAAACCAAGAAATTGATGATGGAAAGGACAAATAACTATTACAAGTTTATCACAAAATAAGGGCAACGTTTGTCCCTCTGGTTGAGGTGTAATATAGTACTGTTACACGTCCGATGAAGTTTTAAGAGCGCCTGTCCTTCAAAACGTTTGACCACTCTAACCAACGCCACCTACTAACTGAAAGGAAAGCCTTTCGATGAGAAAGATCGCAAGTATTCCCGAAATACCCATCGGCCATGGATAGCAATAAGAAGCAAACCCAAAAGTACCCATAAACCGCAAGAAAATATGCATTGGACATACCACAAATGACCTCCATGTAGAGATAAGAGGATGCATTGCTTTTTGTAGACGTTTGCGTGCTTCGAACACGCCCATCACTTCGGACAAAAGCATGGCTTTGAAGCTCTCAGCCGAGGTCGCATGAAACAGTGTCGTGCTTCATTGAATAGAAGGATAGAAACCAGGGTGCAAGTTTATTAGGGAAGGTCGACGGTACAGTGAATAGTGAACAATTCAGTTGCATACAGACCTATGAAAATTATGCCAGAGAAGAGACAGACAGCAATATGCCTAGCTGAACTGCTTTTGACTGGAATACGGTGGTTTCAAAAAAGTTGCGTATACGATGGGTTTTTGGTAGCCTAAGCACATCCGCTGATAAAAAGTTTATCAAATGCTTTTCAGAGCATGAGAACGAGTCCAGATAACAGTCACAGAAAAACATAGACAATATCCGGTCAATATGTGCAACTTGACGTGTGTGTTGGAGATTCACGATACTTTGATGTCCAAACGATTCCACTTCCCGGTATCGAGCAATAGACCGGTGAATATGAAACCCAGAGCATTCGGAGCAGTTGTTTTGGAACGCGGAGAGGTGATAAACGAAGTCATTCATGCTCGGTGTTGCAAAATACCAGCCAAAGAATTGTGTTGACCGATAGGTTTCGTACAAAGACCATAGTTTAAAAAAAAACTAAGTTGCTCATATATAATTGAAGTGTGAATCAAAATGTATGGCAAAACTGAGAAACAATTGCTGAATTCTGAAACAGGAAAGCAAACCGCCTGACTCACCGAAAACCGCTTCGGTTGGAGCCCGGTTTTCCCTGAAAGCTACTCACCAGCATATCGACCAAATTCGCTCCAACACCGCAAGAGATAAGGAAATTCATGGCATCAGACAGCCAAGATAACCAACTGGACCCGTAAGAAATAACCGGCTTTTCAATCAATTCATCTGCATCCAGGGGCTCACCCAGTTCGGTATCAAGTTCAACGACAACTGGAGCCAGGTGGTCATGCATTCGAGCCAATAAGCGCGAGTGCATCTGAAATCAGCAGGGAAGACAAAATGAGACATGGGCAGTGGCGCAAAACGTAAAACTAACATGGGATCTTTTTGGTACAGTACACCCGCTTTGTGATAAACACCATTCGAGAATGGATAAACTGTTTTAAATTTCGGGATAGTGCATAACGAGGCAAGAATCTAACCGATATACGAAAACTACTTCGTAGACATCAGATTACACACAGTTAGGACCATTAAGTGAAAGCACTGCCAGTGATCCAGCAAGAATGTGAATGATGCAATGTTGTTGTAGCAAAGTTTGCACTCGGAATCATTTGGTTGTTCTGTTACACTTGATTACAATGCACGACTTTAGTCTTCATGGCGAAAGACAAACAGATCAGTCGTTAATGAAATTAATTAAGTCCCAATACACAGATTGAATTAATGATAGGGGAATGCGCCAAATCACAGGCTACTTGTCGCTTGTGTTTTTACATACCCTGGATGAGTAGAACTTGGTCAAACTGCATTTATCCAGAAATCGAGGCCATAGATGAAACTTCGAGACACACGTACAATGGTTGATTTGTTTATCCCTGAGTAATACATTGCACGTTTCCTGCTTGGTTACTGGACGAATTTGCTACCATAGAGGTCATATTGCAAAATTTGAAACACTGGATTGCCTTGATCCGTTTTATCAGAACAGCCAGAAGACGCAAGGTGCCAAGCGTTAACATCTTAAACGGGCTTCAGTAGTCACATACGTAAAACGATATCAGTAAGCCACAAAAACTCATTGGTGAAAGGAAGTGCTCTGCTTAGGCATGTATAATACTGAGAGAAAGCAATTCGACAACAACGGCATAATCAGAGTCAAGCTGATTACTCACGAAGGAAACACACCATCTAATTGAGGCTTCCCGTCAGCGAGTGTTGATCAACTAAGTTGAAGACTGGCTTGCGGTTTGTGGCCTCCAAGTAACTCAGTGTGAGCGTTTTTGCTGAAAGTTTGTAATGGCGAAGAACATACTATGTTCAGCACACAACTGAAGAAGTCGCTACTCATTATCGGTGCGCCCAGCATCGACTTGGTCACCCAACTTTTCTTCTTTCGGGTTTAACGGTACAACCTGGGGGGTTCGTATCACCCGCCAAAATGATAATACCCTGGTGCTCGAAGCAGTCGAGAAAACCTATGTTTCTCAGGTTCAGAAATACAGTCTGTCAGGGCGTATGATGACACGACAAATAGGCAACGTTTACTGCAGCGTCTGCATCAATCTTACTCGAACCAGACAACCCTATAGCGCAAAAACCGTTCACTGAGGTCCAGTCCAGTAAGGCACTTTCGGCTCTGGGGTTGAGTGCAACCCCAACACCACGAGTTATTGCATCGTCATCACCAAGAAACTCGAAGAGTGAAATCATAAACATCTGAGCTCGTTAAGCAGCTTGAGGTGCCTGACCAAAGTGGGGTTTTGTGCGGGCATTTGGAAGACACAGCATACACCGACAGACAGGGAAAGCAACGTTTCAGCAAAAGCAGTTCGTTCACAATTCTTGGGGAACATTGCTCGGAGCAGATAGCTTAACAGTCTGATTCGCTTGACTGCGGAGGACTGGCCCAGCCTGCGGGTGCAGGGAATGAGATATCACGATTCAGTCCTGATGCAACTGCGCAATTGTGCTTGGATCCGTACAGGGGCCTTAGTAAGTTTTAAATGTATTTCGATCGTACTGGATAATTCACTGGCGCTCACGGCCAACTGTTGGGTGATCGGAGGATGCAATTTTTAGGGCTGAAGTTTTCTAATCTATCCTTCCTCGATGGACGAGAGCATCGTTGCTTCCATAAATGTGAACATGCTGGTTGCCTGGATGAAAAATCATGCCACCTTCAAGCCCCCATCTTATAGGACAGTATAACTGTCTCCAGACCGCCTGATATTATGATTATTCGTAGTATAAACGACTCGCTGCTTCCCTTTAGCTTCTTTGAGATGTTGCAACTTGTGAAACGGGGTACCAGCCATTGAAAGCCGTGAAATGATCGCAGCATCCAAGCCTGAACACCACGACAAGGTGACAGCTTCTGGTCTTAGCGTTTAGTTTACTAGCATGAACAACGAAGACAGTGATAGGCACACATTGCCTATGGGAAATTATACAAAAAAGCATAATAAGTTAAATCCTACCGAACCTGTATGTAGGTTTTGCGTAGACGTTCTGCTTTGCGAAGAAGATCACGATCGACACGAGGATCCAGTTCGCTCTCAGCGTCTTCAGAAGATGACGGATCCGGGGACCCCCCAACGCTCATGGATGGGAGTGGGAGATTTTCCAAAGGAACCCCACGAGACTGTATAAGCCAGTGAAGATTTGTGATTGCGTGCAGTCGCTGGCTCCAATCCGCCAAAACCCCGTGGCGCTTTTCGTAGTCATTCGCAGTGCGTAACACGTCACGATAACAGTCTGCTGCCAGGTTAAACTTCGGGATTAGGGGAATTACAGTCATCACGATAAGTATTTATTATTAGGTTACTTATGGCAAAAATAAATCTGATCAAAGTAAACCCACATAAGCTATCTCCACGGGCGCGACAGAAGTAGTTCCCTGGCTAGTGCACCTACGGGCTTTCAATAAAGGAGCAAAACACTAGTTCCCCAATCTGAGATTGGAATAACAGATTGACTGACATTCCAAAAAGGAGATATAACGAAACTGGGTCAGTAATACGCGGTGGTTAAACAGATACTGTTGTGCTACCGTATAGTGTTGTTAAAATAAACGGACAGGAATGACAGGGACGCAACCGTAAATGCTTTTTCAATCGGGAGTTCAGTCTATGACGAAAATCCGAGAAACACTGTGCAGCTGATTCATTCTCAGTGGGGTCATCAGCTATAAGAATCTCGCAAATCTCCGGGACGATCGAGCCCGTGACCTCCCAGCTGGTGTTGAAAAGCAAACCGTTCCGCCACGAGCAGCTGATAGGCAATGTGATTAAGTCGCAATCAGACAAGATCTAGTGCTTTTCATCCTTCAATCATGGAATTCACATCACTTGGCCACGTATTAAGTACCTCCTTGATTGGATGTAAGCTTCACTCATCATGCGAATTATCATTCCTTCTGGACTAGTTAGTTTGTTCATAGGAATTATTTGTTCAGGAAATTTTCAACCGTAAGTGAGGCTTATCTGTACCGAAAAGCTAAGGAGAGTTGTTCATTTCACTGGGAATCAGCAACAGTATGAAACGTAAGAAATTCTAAAGATAGACAGGAAGGTTTCTGCTACTTGAGACCATTGTTTATCAGTACAACTTTAGGTGTAGGACTGTTTGGCTGAAAAACTTGCTAAGGTTATCCAAAACACAATGAAATTACAGGAGGTACAAACTTACCAGGTCACAAAAGGTCTCGATAGACGCGCAGAAACCTCAGAGACTTTTGTGGGTTACCACTTGATTTGCCTACGCCCCTATTTCTAAAGCATGAGTTGTAACAACCAATGGCCGTTTGTCAATAATAACTAATGGAAACTCCAAACTGTGAATTCGTGCAATCTATGGGGAAAAGCCGGATGCTGTACGGTTGCTTCTTCGTTTTTGGTGATAAGGCCACAACTCATTTATTTATTCACTTTAATTATTTACAAGCAGCAATTCGGATAGGAGTTAAACACTGTGGTAGGTTGAAAATTAGTTTGAAGTAGTTTACAACCCAGGAGCATACAGTTTGTAAAGGATGCAAGGGGATAGGACGGGATAGAGAGAAAATTGAAAGTGGTACCTGCTGTTTGATGATGAAACAGCCAGCCGCGCCGTTCTTGTTGAACACCCAGGAACGCAATAACCCCTCACATTCACGTCTTGTGTCATCCACTACTCGACGGATTACCTCAGTCATCGTGAAACATCTAAAAAAAGAACAAAAAGGTGCGTGAGAAAACGTAAGAGAGGGAAGTATATATATATAATGGTTTCAGAGAGGTTTGGTGAACAAGTTACCAGGTTGACCAAGGTCCCACGTAAACAGAGAACCAACTGGCCGAGTTAATCAGTGGTGAATGTTAGTCAGAAATTCGTGTTAGTTGATGTGGATGACTAACACTTACATCCAGTTGAATATGGCTTTTGGGACAGTGTTCTTTTGGTTAAGGGTATTGCATGGGAGTATTCCTGTTGGGTGTCGTTCACAAACCTTCTTCCTCTGTGTAAGTTGGGGTAGGGACGTTAGGTGAACTTCACTCTACTTGGACATTGTACTTTAAACAGACTCGCGGCATACACTGGGCACAGGAAATATTCGGAAAATACGGAGATTTCGAGGCGGATGCCATAGATTCACGCCAGTGGTGGCAAGGCGGTGGAAAAATCCAAGCATCCTACCGTGAAGAGAACAGAGGACGTACGATTGGCAAGCGCCGAGTTGACATGTGGCGGCGTGCGGTTATCAGTGAAATGATCCTGCTCTAGAGTACAAAGCTTAAACAGAATGAAATCCACCCAAGTTCAAAACCCCAACCCAACACTTCATTGCCCACACCGATAATTAAAACATGTGAACGACACCTAAGAGGAATTTTCCAATACGATGTCCTAGACCGAAAGAGAAAGGCCCCCAAAATCCGATTCAACTTGATGATAATCTCCCCATCCACAATAGCTAACAAGAAGTTCTGACTAACATTTAGCATCGATTAAGTAGGCTAGTTGAAAGACACCTCACTGACTGGTACCCCGTCACCCTTAAAACTCGGTCAACCTGGTAACCTGGACTGACGAAGCTTTTGTGTTAGAACTGAAACTTTGTCCAGCAATAAATCCACCGACTGTTGACCAAATCCATCTGAAACGATGACTTATCAACTGGTTCCAAGCACTTTTATTTTGAAACGCTTATAAGGCACGCCCTATAATTTACGCACGCGTAACTGGCCGTACTAAGTCCAGCTCTTCAAAATGTACTCTGATTCACTTGCATCAAGGGGGATTTTCAAAAGAGCTACCCCAGCGCAATTCGAGAACAGCTTGTGTTGTGTCGAATAATAATAATAATGATAACTGTTCAGTTATAACACCCTTTCGGTACCTAGCTGCCATGCCACCCGAAGCAGACATGAGGGCTGAGATAGTTCCAGGTCACCAAAGCCAAGACAGGAGCAGTCGAGATGCCGGGTTTGGGTTTGAATCACGGACCTTCTGGTCAGTAAGTTCGCACCTTGACTACTGAGCTGTCTCAAGCTCGTGGGTTGTGTCAACCACTGACAAGACGCTCCGCTGCACGAGTACGCAATTATTTCACCTCAACTGGTGTTGAAACGTTTGCAACCGAATCACGCACCTCAGCGAAAAAATCAACTATCAGCTATGCAACCACGGATACCAACAATCTTCTCAGTAGCACACTAGTTCTATTTTACAACGTTGCGCTAGGATAACTAAGTTGGATGGAAAGGTTTCCGTGTTAGTCCAGTACTTAGACAAGCAGATACAAAGTGACAATAAAAAGACTTGAAATCGCTTTACGGATACGGAGAAGCTTGACTAACACAAGGGAGAGGTGTATCAATCCCCTCAATTTCCGACTAACATGGTCCCAGTTTTTTAATCAAAATTTAGGCTTCCTATGCATGTAGCATGTACAACTGTACCATGTATTCTATTGCTCGACAACAGATGGGCAAAAGGACGCGGACGAACTTAGACTAGAAGTATGACTGGGGAGAGAAGCAACTGGAATTCGAGCTAAATAAAACGAACCGGAACCTGGAAAGGAAAACAAATAAGCAACAGCTGCTAGCGAGTCTTCAGTGAGGTCGTAGAACATACCCACGATGAGCACGAGCTGCAGCAACGCTTGGACCATCACAATTCTTAACACTCCGGTCACGAGTGGATCCCGGGTCGTATGGATCACATTCTTCTTCGCTATGACTTGCGTCTCCATAGCTGGTGCCCGCACCGTGGCCTAGACGCTGTCCCCGCTGTGTCGGACGTTGTCGATGCCTGCTGATAGGTCCGGTGCCGACCACCAAGCTGGCATGTGTACAGGCTTGTCGCAATCGTGTGATGAGGTAAACCAGGCGCCAATGAGCTGTTCCAGGCAAAGTAGCCAGGGGCTGGTCTGGAGAGATAGACAGTGTATGCGAGAGTCGTTGAAGCGCACCAGCAGATTGGGCCAACACGCGATCGTGTATGTAGCGTTCCACCGGCGTGAATGATATCCTATATCAGGGGAACAAGTAACAAGTTACATGACTTCCGTGAGTTCTTTAAGCCACGCTGTGCTTCGTAAAAGTGGCGGCTTGCCAGTTGCAGCAACAAACATAAAAAAACATCTAAAGTAGCCTGTAAGGCTTAACAACCAACAGTTTGAATGATCCCAACGTCTCTGTTGAGAACAGCACTTACTTAAGAGACTCAAGTTTGTATTTACCTTATGAAAAGTTTCAGAGGCCTCTGATAGAATGAATCCAGATAAACAGCAAAACTGAGGTTTCAACGCTTTCCAAAAAGGAGTCACAAGATCACAGTTTGGCAACCATTAGGCATCTCTTGTAAATTTTTAACTATACTACTATTATATTGAAGCTACTCTGCGCTGACACCACAGATGTCAGATCCCGATTAAGCCAACCTGAAGACTCTCACACATAAAAAATCGAGACATCGGGACCAAGTTAGATCCCCAGCAGAAAGTCTTGGGATGCTTGTCAAATCCTCTTGTGGCTTCCACCAGGTCTGAATGATAAAGAACAGAGTTCGGATGAGTAACGTGGCTACTCAGTATCAAGTAATTCAACATCCGCATGTACACGTCAGAATATTAGTAAATGATCAACAGGGTTAATATATCCTCCCACTGCCTTGTGGGTCAGACTTTTGAATCGAGAGCTCAAACCAAACGCCGTTTTTCAGCTTGGGCAACCGGGCCCTTGCAGCTCTTCGCTCACTGACCTTCCCGCACATCCCTCCCCACCCATCGAACGATGCAGTGCGATCAACCAATCTGCCAGTCCCTAACCATTGTTCCGTGTCTAAACCGTCGCCCAGAAAAGTAGACAAAAATAATCACTTACTGACCACAAGAGATCTGATCCACGTTGCAGCCTTTATTGTCCGTACTCTACAACCAAACTGAATTGAAGTAGCACTTTCCCGGAAGTGTCTGAAGAAAATGTTGCAGTAGTTTCGATCGCAAGTGGCTTTTTCCAGTGCAAATACAGTCTCCGGGATAACAAATAGTCCCAAGGTTCGCATCCATAAAACGCTAAACAAAGGGTTACGTGGCGGTCCCCAATTACGCCTACTTGGTGAGCTTCAAAAAAGATAGAAGGGGTTGTGTAGCACGGCTACTCAGGTGCAGGCTATTTCATTCTACAGTGTAATAATAATAATAATAATAATAATACTCGTCCAGGCGTAACACTCTTTCGGTGCCTAACTGCCATAGCGCGCGATGGAAGCACGAGGCCTGAGATACTACCAGGTTGCCCAAGCCTAGACAGGAGTAGTCGAGATGTCAGGGTCCGGTTCGGACGGTGGACCTTCCAGTCAATAAGTTCGCGCATTAACCAATGAGCCATCTCGAGCTCAGAGTATATCAGAGAGAGGTGTACGTGGTAAAGTTGCATCTGTGAGTTTGGTCATCGGGTGCAAACAGTTTAAGTATGGGGGGATATCGAATAATGACATGGGAGAAGAGTGATTATCATACACCAGAAAAAGATCTAACTCAAAACAGTGAAACCTACCAATGAACTTCTTCCGTAATGGGCGGAAGCGAGAGCTGGTTGCCAACAAGCGCCTTGGTATTTCTCCACAAAATCTGACTCAACATCAAGGCCAACACAGTGGATGACACAGCTGAAGGTGAAGGTTCTGGCATACTGTCGATCCCGGGCATGGTGGCTTGCCATGATGGAGCAGTGGATGACAGAAACGGTTGATACAACAGACTATGCCAGTAGTGCGCGATGGAAAACGGCTCAAACCGAAGGAAGGAGAATAACCCGTACAGATCTGAGAAGAGAAAAATACATTATAAGACTAATATTATGGTCGTTATACGGCGGATTAATTTAATTAATTCGTTTAATAATTAGAGTTGGGTGGCGTATACATAAGTTCGAAGCTCACCATCGATGCTTTTCTCGGCTGGAGTTCCGGTGATACACCATCGGTGCACAGCATCAATGCGTGACATCATGCGGGCAGTTTTCGATGTGACACGTTCGACCATTTGTGCTTCGTCGAGACAGACCTGGAGGGTGAAAGTGGACAAAAGCGTTGTTGGGTCGACTGAGGATGACTTTAATTTATGGATGAAGAGCCGGGCTACTCAGAAACGCACCACGCTACCTATAGACTAAAAAGTTTTATTTAAACTAACACCAGGCAAAGGCCACTGAACACTTTTGTACAACCGAATGCTTGAAAACAGGGGTAAAAGTGGGCAAACGACGTTAAAGCACTTTCAAGTAAAATACGAAGTACTTGGAAGATAAAACAGTTATGCCGGAGTTTGTAATTGCACACTCGGTTCACGAAGTTCCTTGGAAATAATTGGAAATGCAGGTAACCAGCATGGTCAAAGCCTTACACCAGGAAAGCACTAAACGTCATTGTGGACGTCACCGAGGACGATTCAGGGATACTAACAGAAGGTTCGGGTGGTACAGTCAGTCTGAGCACTCCATACATGACTTACAAACCCCCTCCACCTTAGTTGTTCAGGATACCATGTTTACAACACATTTACAGCACATTTGAAGCGTTATGCTACTCGTCAGATATAGGAACCATGCTCACAGATCAAGGAAAATTCAGTGGGTAAACGTTACAAACACTAACGTCCACAGAGCACTATCCATATAAGGTGGGAGAAGCGTGCGAGTAAAGCCCATATTTGGTGTTATTTCTTTTAGACAGGACACAGTCCAGACTTTTTAGCACTCAACAAGCCTCAGACTCCTTACCATACGTTGGTGTCAAACCTACCTGCATCTGACTGTAGAAATGTGCTCGTGAGTTGTGCTTAGCAGTTAAACTTATAAAAATAAGAACCTAGAGGAAATCAGAAAGTCTTGTTTGAGGGCCTCTCGAATGACGACACCTAAGAGTGCTACAAATTCTACTTAGGAAATTCATTTAGCTCCAGCACCCTTTCGGTGCATAGCTGGCATGCTACTGACCTCCCAGTCTGCAGCTTAACCACTGAATTACCTCGATAAGTATCCAGACTTATTTTGGCACACCTAATCTCTCCTACTTGAGACTTCACAACTGTACTTCGCTAATGAGGGCATGCAAATGGGTTATCTAGCATCTACCTGTTGACTATGACTATCCCGCTGAAGGTCTACGTTCAAATTACACAAGGTGAATGGGGTGACATGTGAAGCTAGTGATAAAGAAATCAGCCTGGACTCTGCATCTTCCATGCTAACCGCCGAAGAGTCGAAACTAAGTAAAGGCAAGAGGGGTCTGAGGAAATCGCCGCAGAAGAGAGACGAATAATTTAGGTCTCTTAAGTCTGGCTTACAGCTTTAGATCTCCACTGTGGGACGGTAACCTGAGCAAGCATGTAAGAGCTTTTTTACGTGACACACTCTTGCCTACCTAGTCACTCCGATCAATATCATGTAAGCCCATTTCATACCACAAGACATTATGATCCTCTAGAAGAAATTCTTGCTTGAAACGATTTGATCTTAGAATGAAGATGGATGGAAAATAATACCGGAATAGAAAAATACTCATTTTTTTCACAACTGCCTGAAAAAGAGCTCCAAGGGGCCCAGATACTCTGCAAAAAAGCCGTCGCAATCCTTCGATTAATTGTCAAATTGGTTCGAGAGCCGGTGCCTGATCAGACTGCTTGGCTATTTTGCAGAATATTCCAGTAGTAGATGGGAAGGAGGTATTGTGTGTAATATCCTGGTACAGACCCTGTATGGACGCTGGCGCGCACATCTAATGCATTCCAATTACGAACAGCAAGCACCGATGGTTGGCGCCCGGCACGGACGGCTGAGCTACTGAGAAATTACACATGGTCAGTGCAATGCAAGCGACCTGGGCACAATTGAGCGTGTCATCGGAACCTCAAGAAATCGGCTGATAACCAACCACACAGAGATCTAACGATAAACAACAAGCCTTAGTGCACTTGCATCGCAATGGAAGTAGCTCGGTTACGTGTTAGACGTGCAGATTCACCAGCCACCTTTTACAACTGCTGTTTTCGATGCCTCACTGTGAATGGAGCAGGATGGAAAGATGAAGAAGCTGGACGATGGTGAGTATGTGTGTTGTTGTTCCACAGACCACGTTACACAGGGTGGCACAGTACGCTTGCTCTGAGGAAATCCCTTCGACGGAGATGACTTTGCGTAAGAGGACGATAAACAGTCGCCAGCCCCGCTATGTATTGAGCTGTCGTGCCTTGCTACATCCAATCCTTCAACTGTACTACCTTCGACCGGTATGTCAACCGTGAATACTCGATCCAAAAATGCTGTGTATGTATCCCAGGCTACATTATCGGCTAAGTCAAATTCGGTCAAGACGAATTCAGCAATGTGGTGGTTTGGTGCATTCGACGAACTTCCTTAACGACCTGGATGAAGAACACAAGCAGTCCAGTCGTGATGTACCTCCTTCGATTCTGAGGTCACTGATTCCCCGGGCAAGAGTGTGATGGAAAGAATCCCATGCATCCAACATTATGTGACTGTGTGTTTGTGATTGAATAAAGGGGGAACCAGTGACCTATATAGCCTGCGATTGACATGTACAACCAAATGGAAGAAGAATATCCTACAGGAAGTGGAAAGAAAATAAAACGGTCGGAAAAATGAAACCCATCGATGGGCCGAATAAAGCTACGAATAAATGTTGCGCTAAGACAGTGAGTAGGATGACCACCTAAAAGATTGAACTTACTCTCCACCAACTGACACATGTCAAAGGGCTTGGGCGACATAGATATCTCTGGGCCAAGCGTAGCCGTGGACGGTCGCCCAGGCCCGCTTGGCGCTCAGCGACAACTTCAGCCCAGTCGAGCTCACGCTGAACCACAGAATACGAGGTAAGAACGATGTCTGCACATGCTAACTGTCCAGGTTGAACAAATCCGGGAAGCAGCTCATCAACTTCCGGCTCACCATTAGCGGTACTTTTTGAAGGCCGGGTAGTAACTCGAGTTCGGGGCGCATAAGGGTTTGTCCTTGACTGAGCAAGGGTTCCGGTGTTCATCCGATTGCCAAGTTCCACTGGAGTTACTGGGGCCTCCATGCCTGCATAAAGCTAAAAAACGCAAAGGTTCAAACGAAACAGGGGTAACCGAGGGAGAGCAGACAAACAGAATGGAACGACTGAATCCGAAAAACGCTACCAATGCATTTCTGGAGGGTCAAGATGTTCGGATGGATAACCAAAACGATATACGAAAAGGCCGAATTCAGTAACGGAAGCAAAGACATAGCAAATTAGGGGATCAGCTGACAGATACATATCTGGAAATGATTGCGCCAGGCTACTACGTCGGTAGGTGTTCCCAGCTATAGATGGGGGTCATCACCCAGCCCATCGACCAGTGGTCAGTAGCAACTCTCTCCGACTATACCAGAACGACCAACTAGGAGTGGTTAAAGTGCGAACTTACTGATCGAGAGGTACATGGTTCAAACTCAACTTCTGCATCTCGGCTGCTCCTGTCTAGGTTTTGGTAGCCTAGCAGTACCTCAGCCCTCGTGCTTCCTTCGGGTGACATGGCAGCTATGCACCGAAAGGGTGTTACAGCTGAACGATTACAAACATAAATCTGTCGACGCAAGGAATACCACAAAGTATGACCTTACAATTCCGACAAATCGTCTACAGAACTTTCACATGAAGACTTACCAACACATCAAGTGTTTTGAAAGCAAGATGGGTTTGTAATTCTTCCTTCCACTGCTGCCATATATGGTCGGGAGCAACTATCAAAGTAGATTTGGATTCAATGCGAATCTGAAAAACAAAGGGGTAGGCAAGTAAGACAAAAGCTTAGAATGGTGAAAATGGTTCTAACTAAGTAAGAGTTTAGACGCAGATGTTCAGCACAAAGTTGGGGTGAAATTGAGTATTGACGAAAAAGCTCGCCTCATCGCGAACAAACCGGTTCCGCTAAACAGTCACCCAGAAATAACCGCAAGACCCGTCAGAAACAGAAGAAATGGATAATACCACGCGAATCTTGAATCGTGGTTATCTGCAGATAATGACCAGATGTTATCACAATTCCAAACACCATAGAACTTCAAGGCCAGTTCCACGAACCAGCAAAACATCATTTCAGCTGAGCTGCTTTTCGTGGGAGTCACTTATGAGGAGGAACGCTACTAAAGAATACCCATCCGACTGCACACAACTTTGTGCGTAAAACCAACCCGTACGGACAATGAAACTCAACTTTTCGAGAGAAAAAAATGCAAACCATAACTGACTTCTCCCGATGCTACTATGATCGCCACCCATTTTTATCTTGGTGTGGTGTTTTAAATACTTAAATAGCACGCACAAAATGTCTGCCTTGCACGTTATCTCGTTATTCCAGCAAGATTTGGATTGGCGGTTACAATGCCTCCAAGATTACTTCACGTGTAAACGGGTCAGCGTCCCATCTCAGGGGCGGAAAGGTTCCCATTGGTAACTGACCTACTGTATGTAACTAGATTATTGTAGAAAGTTTGTAATTATTCACTGCACTTTTGAAACCAGTTGTGCTTTGATTGTGACATAGCGGATGACCAGGGTGCCTAAATTTTGACAACCTTATTGAGAAGACCAAACAGAGTACAAGATCTTCCTCGACTGAGTTTACTGTTTACTTGCTTTTGGACAGCTGATGCCAGTGAATCAGATAGCCCAAACCGTGCGACACTACCATCCACTGCGTTAGCTCCACATGAGAGCTCCAAATGTTCCTTTGCTCCACCGTGGATTGCGTTGACACTGGAAGATCAAGCTCCAGGATTAAAGTTAAAGACAGTAATATTAGCGAATTGCTCAAATGTTACTTCACCAGTTGTCAGAAAAGAATGTCCTCTGTCCCATAGGTGTTTGACCTAGTCGACGGCGAAATCAGTATCCCAAACTCAATCCCTAATGCCTTGGTGTTTTTCCACGCTCGAATAATCCAAATAAACTGCCAACGCGTACCTCGATAGTATGCAACCCACCTGATTGCCAGTCCCACTGCAGATGTTAAAAATAGCAACTACGTGTTGGAGTGTGAACTTGGGGGATCCTTAAAGTTTGGAACTCGAGAGGGGTTAAGTCTTCAGAACTTCAACCATTTTTCGGAAAGCACATGCTGGACAGTGTGGTGATCTTTGAACTATGCGCCGTTTTACAGACGACCGTTGTTCAACTTGCGTTGGCATTTTCTTGAAATAAGTACGGTTTAAAGTACCATACACGCATTCTCGTTCTAATATTTCATCTTCCCATAGGTGCGCCCTAACTTAAGGCGGCGGTACGTATTTCATACAGTGAGTTCTGTTGTACGCGCCGCGGAGCTAACTCTAACTCGCACAAAAACTTTTTCCGCACTTCAGCTTGTGATTTCCGTTCATGCCAAGCTTATGTCAAAAAATTTGCTTGTAAGCTAATAAGTTTCGGTGGCATTTGCACACTGATGCCTGAAGCGGGCATTTAATTTATACATAAGTTTCCAAAGCGACGAAAACCTCTACTTCCAGCCGATGCTGTACATAGTTTACCTGCTGCAGGATAAAACCTAATGAGTTCTTAGAAGTGCGAAACTGGTACTAGTTTGTCTTGGTTCCCATCGACTTTATAAACTTTGTTGAAGAAATGTCTTGTCATTCCGAAGATCATTTGTAAAAGTGATTCTTCGATTTAGTGACGTGCGATATGATCTAAATTGGATATGTTATATACATAGATGGTAGAAAATCACAGATATATGCATTTTCAGTCACCCACAGCAACAAGGATTACACCAATTATTCTGCAGTATAAAAAACAGAGCTTGTATCTGCATAAACCTAACATGAACATGTTGTGTGCACGCACTTTCAGGAACTGTTTGTACGTGATTTATCTGACTAACAGAGCGTTCTCACTGGTCCAATGCTTTTTAGACAATGTATCCCACTCGTCCGCGAACTCTCACTAGCTTGACAACTCCTCAATGTCCCCAAAATCTGCATCTTCCTCCTTCCCAATAATCGAACCATGCCATACGAGGATTAATCTTTTTCACTAAGCTTAATGACGTGCGTTTTGTAGCTGATAAAATAGAATATCCGTTGTCCTAGAAGGCGGAAATTTGAACACTTGGTCCAGCACAACTGAATTAGTGAACCACGGAACTAACTTTACCGATACACCTAAAACACGAATGATTGAAAGAAATAGATTTTCATCAAGCTAGTCAAGTGGTGCCAATGACGTGCATCACATAAAATACCTATATGACTTGTTATCTCTTTGCATTGTCATGGTTAGACAGGGATCGACTGATACAAATGTAGCGTCGACATTCCTTGATTTCGGAAACGCAGTGTTAACTGTTGTGGAGAAGGGGGATGAAGTGGCTGTTTTCCGGTTACTGCTCATAAGGGTAAAAGCAGGTCTAGGAGATAGCACAAAGTGATGGATCGAACCTCTGGAGTAAAATGCAAAATAGCAACGGAGTATCAGACGCATAAGTAATAAACCACGTTTCAAAGCCAAAAGGAACTTCTTTGAGGCAACGATGGACTTTTCAGAACTCTAGGGTGATTCGAAAGGAATAGATATTCCCAGCACTCATGCATACGACAAAAATTGCGTCCGAGATGGTGCTACTGGAAATCTCAGGCCCATGGGTGCTGCCCATTTGAAGCTAACTCGGATATTACTTCCAGTGAGTCGAACAACTCCAGGGGGTTTCATTTCACTGGCTAATTTATGGATGCGCTACCCAAAAACGGGTGGACTATTATCGAAAACAATCAACTATTTGAGACTATACAGAATGCTAGCTGCGTACGACAGTGATTATGATTATGAGGAGTTCAGATGAACTTTCAAACCGATTTTCCTCCGCAAACCAGTGTCATTGAACAGGCTCAGAACGAAGACGATCACACGAAATAAAGTAGTCAGCCTCTCCTAGGTTGAAGCCGTCTTCGTAAGAATAGGCTACGCTGCGTCTGGAGGAAAACGTTGTAGCGTAGTCTGCAAGGTGGGGAGCCTCTTTGGATTAGTCTGTCCCGAAAGAATTAGGATACTGAAGCGAAAGCTGATTCAACAACTGGAACCTTCAGGTACGCCTCCATGATGGACAAGCCCAACACAACTACGTTGAATCAGGCAAACATAGTCAAATTCAGCATGATGGTTAGCGATTTCTGTACCTGTGTGATAACCTAAAACGAGATTCAGTGGGAGCAGAGGATCGATATGTGTTCATCTTCAGGCCAGAATGAATAGCTTTGATACACTTAGAGCTGCCATTCACGAATTCGAAGTTCTCATCTCTTAAGAAACAGAAAACCTTTGAGTTCAGTAAGCTAGTTAAAAGGAATCTCACAGGAACAGAGGCTAAATGAGATTGGGACACTGAGAAACATCGCTCAATTTTGTTCGTGTTAAAGTACTGGTATCATAGGTGGCTCTTGAATGCCGCCCCCCCCCAAAGGATTATAACGAATGTCGACAGAAAAAGCTATTGCTAGCATCAGAACTCGCCTGAGCCCAACACTGTGGGCAGACGTAATCGTGTCGGACGGGAAGTAGCTGTCGATATTTGGAGGGTTCGTATTGAACACATGCTGCGTGCTGAGATGGCCCATCACAGAGAGAGCATTGAACCAGGTCGAAATCCTGAGTTTCTTCCACATTGCCACACGAACATAGGACGTGCTCAGAACCGTTGGTAAATAACGGCGGCGTGGGTGCATCGCACTCATTTCTCGGTAGACCTTCGAGAGATAGCAGCTGACCACCACGAGATTGCCACTCGCGCCAAGGATTAAGCAAAATAAGGGCGATGACTTCCAATGTCTTTCCCAGACCCATTTCATCAGCCAAAATGCCACCCGGACAAGGATTTTTCAAAGGTGGCAAGTGCTCCATGAAACTAAAGAAAGAAGGAAGGTATGTCGCGAACCAGTAGCCAATTTCCCCAAAAGGTATTTGAGTCTACAACGTTGAACATGGTCACTGAGAAAACACTGTTAAAGCGGTGTACAAGAAATTTCAAACATTTTATATTGAAAAAGAGCAAGTGGCTAGAAAAATCCCAGTCTATACTTTCTAACACAAAATTGGTTCCAGATACCCTAGACAAAACTAACAGCAGGTTTGTCCTAATAGAATGGTAAAGTTTTTGCAAGGCAATATTTAAGAAACCCAATCTGCTTAATATGGGTGTGCGGGTGATGAGTAGTCAAATCAGCATATACTTCAGCTGCCTTTCGTTCATACCGGCGTCCTAATAACTGGAGTAGAAAGTGAGAAAGGCCAGTCAATTTAAGTGATAATAGGTTCATAAACACGTGAATTTTTGCTGCCGATAGTCGTTTAAAGCAGGTAGATAGTTCGCGCCACTGTATTGTTAGATCTCAAATCAAGGATTGTTAGAACAGAGACAAGTATGTTGCCTCAAATAGCACGAAGTATCGTCCTAACCTAGACATACACATTACAGAAGTTCATCACCTTATTCGCTGGATTGCTCACCGAATTTTCGAATGAACAAAAGGAATGATAAAAGGCGAACTTACGTGCCGGTGAGTATAGAAAAATAGATGACTTTCTGCGTAACGGGCAGTCGAAGTGAAAGAAACATATTGTCGTACATACAGTTTTTGTCTATGGTGAGGTGATTTCGCTCGCGATGCAACATCCATTTGACTGCATCCACCTGATATGGACGTAGCATCGTGTTCAACTCCCTGCACTGAATATGGATATCTGGAGCATCCCAGTGGGTGCGTGCTGCCTCGTTTTGAGCTTGCGCGTAGTCGTACAAGAGCTTTATGAGTGTAACGAACTCCTCCTGCGTTTCCGAGTGCCTATTAAAGACAAATGACCGGGACAATGGTAATGAACTTGGAGCTCGATCAAGCAAGTACAGTGTAATGAAGTCGTGGATCTTCTCATACTGCTGTCGAGAAACAGGGTGACTGGGTAAATCTCCAGAAGAACTGATACATCTGGACCGTACACAGATATCCAAATGTAGTAGGGAACCGGCGATCCGGAAGTAAACTTCTAGCAGGTTGGATGATGCTGCAAACAGAAGGGAAGCCATTGCAGAGCTGATGCCTGTGACCACGTACTCCTGAATGAATTCAGTACCATGACAAAATAGAAGAAAGGAGGTCTGGTTGAAGAAGAGCACCACTTTCTGGCATGCAGTAACCGCTTTGCTGAGAGTTAGCTCAACTGGAAAGCTGACTGTCTGAAGTAGGTATTCCTCAGGTGTTGGGGCTTTAAGAAGAGTGAAGGAATGTGGATAGCTAGAGGCTAGATTCTTCTCTTCCATACCAAACTGCTTATTCCACTTTCGTTTGCCGATGACAGGATGACGATTCTCAGCATAAGACTCAAAACCATAGTGGTAGCAGTAGGACTGACGCTGCCGAACTTTGAGGGGGAGGAAATTAGGCGTCTGTTTCGAACGCATTGATTCTCTAGAGTGTAGAAGATGAGTCTGGATTAAAAATTAAATCAATCGTCGCATCACTCCTCGACTGAGTGAATCTGAAAGGAAAACGAAAAGAAGAGGATAAAACACCCAGAACGCGCACCGTTACTGGACTTATATTCTTATTTTTCCAGGACTGTTTCAGACTACACTCAGACTAAACGATAAAATCCAACACCATATCACTTATCATCAGCATTAAGTTTACTTTGCGGCGAGTACCTACAATGTTCTCAATAGCACAAACACTATAGGCTTTTCGTCTAAATTCTTCCAGGCCCTGACCATCGTAGTCGTAGGTTTTAAAGCGAGTAAGTTGAGCACGTGAAGTTTCACATTAGCTCAAAATTCTCAGTGGAAAGGAAGTTCAAAAAGACTGAAAAACTAATATTTACGCTAGAAGGAAGGCTACGTACACTTGAGCGGTCAACATAGTGGAATAAACGAAGCCAGTGATATATGAGAGTAACGACCGGTAAAACTGCTGTGACAAAGTAATGCCAATGAATATTTTTACCACTGCTCCAATGAGTAACCCAGCTCCGA
>SJOL01001669.1:112016-123808 GCA_004794785.1 Opisthorchis felineus | reverse complement strand
TTATGTAATCGTAAACATCGCTTGCATTCTGTCCAAGTCACGCTTCCACATCTGCAAATTCAGTTATCGTGACTCAGACCAACTTAACAAGTCTGCATACCGAGAACTATCTCTGAGGACTTATTCATACCTGTCCGTTTCACCCTTCTTCAACGGCAAGGGTAGGAGAGGCCCATCATTCGGTTCCAAACTGCCCAAAGGTACTGAAACATCTAATTTCACACTCAGCTCTGCAAACAGTAGTAACTACGATCCAACTTCTTTATAATACGGCTAAGTTGAAACCATATAATTAACTCACTGAGAATTACGTCTGCGAGGTCTTGGTGAATTGTTTTTGTCTTGTTATTGGTACAGTTCGTTCTAGAAAGGAAAATACGCAGTATGCAAAGCAAACATGGAAACAGGCTTGCAGCTATGTAGTCCCGAAAGACCCACGGCTGGAAGCATTGCATATGTGGAGCTGCTGATAGAAGTGAAATATCCTTAAGGAACTTCAGCGTACGCTCCACATATCACTGGGGTACCCTCAGCACAGCTGGAGCCTAAATAATTAGAATCATCTCAACGTCACAGCCCGTAGGGTTGCCGAATCTACAGAGATTGAACAAAACGAGTTTATAACTAGTAAATGCCGGAGAAAAGTGGATTTTGGGAGTTGGCGGGCTGATGACAATGGCGGCAAAAGAAGTATAATCACCACTGCACCCACGCTCCGATTTTTCGGTAAAATCTGATGACAGCGGTTTCGTTTCTGCAAAAAATCGTGATACGATTGATAAACCTACTATTTGTTCTTAGATGTACGGACCTCTTGTTTGTCCTGCTGCTCAAAAGAGGAAGTATGCCCTGAGTCAAAGGTTTCATGCCGGGCGCAAAAGGCGTCCGCAAACGCTTCTAAAAATGTCTCAAAAATGCACAAGAACTTACTGCATCGACGGACTGCCTCACATATTCACGTATGTGCAAATGTGTGTAACTCGGTGACTGTATTGGACACGCACCGTTGAGCCCCGTTTGGCTTGTAGCTACCACAATATATGACAGTAACGAAAGGATGACAGATGAAGAGTTTTCCAGGGGCCGCGGTGATGACTGGCTTCAAGTCCCAAAGTACTAATGATAGGGTTAGGTGAAACCGCCAGTGGTAAACAGCGTTGTAATGCACAGCTCATTATATCCCCTAGAACAGTCAGCTCAGACGCATCTGGAGCTTGTCGCCTGATTAATTATGCATCTTACACACACAAGTTTGACCCAAGGCATTGTGGAGGCACTCATCTGATGTCCAACCAAAACAGCTGGTTGCTGCGACCGCCCGACGGACTTTCCTGTAGACGGTTGTACTCGATGAGCTCCTACGCGTAATACGAACGAATTTTGTGGGTATTGACGATTACCACAAACGAACAAATCGTGTTGACAATTTTTGCACACGTTAACATAGCAGGCAGAAAGCATACCACAGTAGAACAAAACGCACTACCTTAGTCACGCGGGAGTCAAGCTGAACGCAGAACTCCCATCCAATAGTGATATCATGTAATATAACAGATCGGTGAACCCGGAAATTCAGGGTATTGTTGTTTTTAACATTACGAGACAAATGTGACGAGCTCCCTTGGCCTAAAAGCCATCCGTTGGTGCAGAACGTTCCGCACAGGTTCTGCATCTGAGTGCGGACGCGTGCTAACTGGGATATCACCAGCACATCCTAGGGTTCTTACATCTATCTGTCAGGGTTCCAGGTACTGCGCTAACCGGTCAGTTGAGGTCACTGGTTCACAAACTTCATTTGGTGAGTCTTCTTTGGCCTGCAACTCCGGTTAAGCTAGCTCAGTTTTGCTCTTTGCCTCTAGGATAGCCCGTTGGAGTTCGACCACTCGCTCAACCCGATATTCCTGGGTTTAAGCAATCCTTAAGGCTCTTAAAGCTACACTGCATTTATGACTAGATGCAGCGAGTGACTCACGAGAAACGTGGTGCGTGGTAACCTGCATTGCAACTGTTTCATCCACTGCATTAATGGGTTCCACGAACTCCCGGAAGTCCGTTTTGTTCGCGATGGTTCGAACGCCTGGCTTGTTTAACTTCAACAAAGACAATATAGGACGTCGAGTGATGTTACGGCCGAACAGTATCTTTGAGTGACACGTAGTGAGAGAACCTCCGGGAAGTCAAACCAAAGGTGGAGCTGGGTTTCTGTACGGTACTATTATTGAGGGACATAAATTCACAAGACATACAAAACTCAACAGTAGATACCCGCCAAAATAAATAGTCACTTGGACTATAATTGTACAAACCAAATGAGCAAACAGGCTCCCACGTGAGACAGTCACGTGTGCATAAGGCGGTCACAAAATGGTTGGATGACCTCAAGGTCAAATAAGTGAAGTGGTAGGGACAAACAAACGCCAGTTCATTTGCGCACTCCAAGCACAAATGTGGAGCGGGGCTTACAAATAGAGACAGAAGAAACGTGGGGAATTTTAAATGTCAAAATAATGGACGTGCAGGGGACCTAGGCAGTAGTTGTTTCATGGAACATGAAATGCCAAAGTCAGGCAAGGCATTCTCAAGGAACACATCGCCCAAGAAGTTGAGGAGACTGGACCACAGAGGACACCCTTACTCGAAACTACCGGATGTGGTAAAGTCAAGAGGAGATTCGCCACAGACATGTTCATTTTCCTGCGCTTGGGAGTATAGTGCCTTTATAGGCGAAAAGAATTCAGCAGACACACTTATCACTGCCGCAGTTCCTGGCGATCAAAGAGATCAACTCAGACATGAGATCGAGAATGACGATCATTGTTCGCCGTTGAATGGAAAGGCGCGGTTACAGCGCTTGTTGCAGAGTTAAAATGTTATCGATGGGTACATCATGAACACCACCAGGCAATGATTGGTTGAAACTGGTCGGGGTCCGATGCTACAACTCCTGTGGTGATGCGCATTACAACATCCAACATTTCGAGGCCTCGGATAAAGTCTGTTACATCGTGCAAGCGTGATCACGTTCATCTGTTCAGGCTTGACGCGTTCAGCTTTCGCAGGCGGACTAGTGGTACATAGTAATTCCATAATTCGAAGTACAACGTTATCCTTGCTTACATTGAGGCATCCTGGCAAAAAAGGTTGTTTTGAAACCGTTTTGCGCACTGAATGGTTGCGATAAACGTCTAGGGTGTGGTACGTTTGGCTTCACCTTAAAAACACGACAGAATAGCAACCAGCGTTCAACGTTGATGCTTTGCTGCTGTGAAATCGTAATTTGTTTGGAACCTTTATCATGAAGAAAAGAATAAAATTGGACTGGGAAGGAGCTTCGTGATAGTCCACCACGAAGTTTCCAAAGTGCCTACACCTCAAGACATCACTCGGGCAATCTGGATGGAAAGTGACAAAGAGAACGCCACTGACACCGATTGGGAGCCATATCTTGCAGTGTCTCCATTCAAGCGCACTGGGGATCAGGCGGTCCGTTACGGACTGGCCAAGCCAACCCACACGAGTTAACGGTTCTCAAGGACCTGAAGATGCCTCAATTCCGCTGCTCCAACTGGCTGAGTCTCAGCCATGAAAACAAAACAACCCGTACTCTAGCCTGATACACAACCCCCTGGATGTGCCGCTTTGACGCCATAAGTGTCTCAAATTAGTAAACGCGACTCCATTTTTGCGGATTCGTACATTTACCTCATCTGTCATACTACGATCGGGAGCAATACAACTTCCAAGACACGCTACACGCTTCGCAAATTTGAGTGACTCCCCCTGGATTTTAAGTGGCGTGTTCGGATGACTGTATGTCCACAAGCACAACCTTCCACTTCGTGGGCGCAAAGCGCATACCAAAAGGTGAAATTACTGCTGTTAGTTCGTCCAAAAAGGCCTGCACCTTCTCCTTCTCTTTCAGGGTGAGAAGGATGTCGCCTACACATTTAGACCGACGGGTTTTTCGTCAGCATCTATTTGAAGACCTATTTGAAGACCTACCAGTGTTCTCCCCATTATCTCGTTTGTCACGAAATTAAATAGAAATGGAGAGTGCATGCACCGCTGACGAACGCCACCTTGTGTACGAAAGCTTTTGGAGAGCTCTTCGTACACACTCTTACGTCCGGAATATTGAGAATACGAAGAACTTATTATGTCCACAAACTTCTGGGGCATTCCTCGATGGGCAAGCGTATCAGGCGAGTCCGTCAACCGTGACCAACCGAGTCAAATGAGAGTTGGAAATTGTGGGTCGTTTATACGTATGGTGTCGTACTATCACCTGGCGGAGTGTGAAGATTTGGTCAACGCAACCCTTACCAGGCCGGAACTGCTCTTGAGTCACGACGAAACTTGAGTGACGACAGCGGTCTCGTTATAACCGGGGTCAAGCTAATCCCTTTGTGGTTACCACACTTACTGCGAACCTTTTTGGAAAACGGGTAATATCACCCACTCCCCCATTTGTCTGGGACAGCCTCTTTTTCCAAAATACAGGCAAACAGATCAGACAAGCGCTGACTGAGGTCAGTGCGGGCGGAAGTCATCCGGAGAAGAAATCTGGTTGCGCTTGAGAGAACGCATGCAGCCATGAACCTCCGAGGCCGCAGAGCTTCCAGGTTTACCTTCCAGGGCTCTACTTTAACTGTAGGATCCAAATGAGTGGCCGTGGGTTGCCATGACACGCTGTTTGATGTATTTGGCCGTTCTTCTTTATTCAATGTGGTCACGCTACTTTGGTCTGTGATGGTCTCGCTCATAGGCTGTTTCCGGGGACTGGTCGTGCAAAGCAACTAAAATAACCACCGGACATTTCAGGCCTTTTCGGCCTCTTCCATGCCCTTATATTCTTGTGTCCACCAGACTTCACGGTCGGTTCACACGCTCGCTTTCATTTGACGTCTGATAATTCGACGGGCTGGAATAGTTCAGGGACCACCGGGTGCATTTCTCCGAGATTCAAGGAACGTCACTGATCTGTCTCATATCCAGTGATTGAGGTGGTGGGTAGTGCCGGGCTACAAGCACCGTGTAGAGAGGCGGCGATCTTGTTCCAGCATGAATTCACACCTGATGGTAGGGCAGCCGGAAGATACTTCGATACGAATACGATAAGTTCGTATTGATTCAAGATCTACCAGCCTCAGTTGCCAGTTGTTTCCACCTCACATGACTCTGGAAAACGAAGAGGGGTAGCTCTGTAATAAGGAAGTTTTCCCAGTTTAGCGTCGTGTTTAAAGTGCGTGCGGTGACAACACTCCGGAGGTTCTGATGCCTTCTAGTTGCTGCATAGTTAACCGGGCCGAGCCTTAGACGCACACCCGAAATTTCTCCGAAACTATAGTTTGAAAGAGGGAGAAGTTAACACAGACTTTTAGCATTTGATGGTAATTATTTCAAACCATTAAGATCTCCTCGCGCGGCCGCAGTTTTGTTGGAAGTTGTTTAACTCAAGGCCCATCGTCTCCGTAAAGACGTCGGGTAATTTGTGGAAAAGCAGGTTTCTTTACTGGCTTTCTTCTCTATTAGATTTTGAAATAGTCTCAAGACTACATGAACAATAATTGCGCCCTCTATGTCCGCGCAAAATCAAAATGGAGCAACCATTCGCTACCTATTTAAGAAAAAGTATTCTATCGTTGTGACAGGCATACCTCCAAACATAGCCAAGGCGTTCGTCACATCTAGTAAGTTATTTTGTTTTTTATGGTGGTCAGCGCACCCTATATCGGGCGCAGGGCAAGGTTTAAACTTCAAGGGTATACCGAAACCTCGATAGTGCTGTTGGACGAATTAGTGTGCATATGGGTAGAACAAGTAGAAAACACCATAGGGTGGGCAGTGCTCTCAAGTTCAGGAACAAAATAAACGGATCAGGACGGTCTTGTGGGCGAACATAACGCGCTCGTTCGAAAAGTACTAGGGACATGGTGAACTACGGGCAAGCATCAGACTGGGTAATGCAGCCGTGGTACCGTCATCGCGGCGTCGTACTTGTGTTCGTGGATAGCCCCGCCCATGAACATATTGGATGAGTCGTTTGAGGGTTTCATTGTAGCTAGGATTTGCCAAGGAATCGTGACAAACTAAAACCGGCATGTTTCAAGCATATTTTTGGGTCTGTCGAGGGCGCACAGGGGTTTACTGCTGCCGTTTAATTGAGGCAAAGAAACAACTGTGTCTACATTGGGGAATCAAAATAGGAGAGTTTCAAAATGGTATTCTAGAAAGCACCATGATGTGAGTTAAACTGCAGTCCGAAATAACAGGGAGCCAACTAACTACTGCAGTGAGACGACACTGCCCGATTTTGAAAGCGGTAATCGATATTCAGGTTCAGGTAATGGATACGCGGTCGATGCGAACGGGTGTGGGCATATGTGATTATGAGGGTTTTGTATTGGCTTAATTGTGCGCAACCAAGGTAGTCCGGAGCTCGCAGGGACATGAGATCAGTGAAAAACGTGTGTCTGGTGGTGTTGCGTGTTTGTACGCTAGAGAGCTCCAAAAGCTTCCGTACACAAAGCAGTACCCGTCAAGGGCGCCCCCTCTCCACTCCTACTTAATTTAGTGATCGATGAGATAATGAGACAAACTTTGAAATGCCTTCTGAAGCTTGGTTTTCAAATATCTTCTGACGGAAATCCTGTCGATCTGGAGTGTGCAGACATCTTTCTCATCTTTGAAGAGGAAAGGGCGCAGTTGGTTTTGGTGCACTTTGCACCCACAACGTGTAAGGTCATAATAATAATGTTAATTCCCAACTGGTGGGTGGCCTACCAGCAGGCATGATCAAAACGTTACAGTCAGAAAAAAGCATGACGTTGTTCTTAGTTGCAGGTAATGGAACAAGTGGGCGATAGGGTACAGTCAAGAGAAGGAAGGGAATAGTTGCAAGTGTGCTATCTAACTGGGTATGGCAGTGCCATGCAATTATTGCACTGACGTACTTCGGTTTCTGGACAGCCCCGTGGGCAATTCTGTGAGCAGCGGGATATTTTTGGTTGGCCGGGGGAATGCGCAGAGGTAGAACAAGTCCGATGTGAGATCGCAGGTATTTTTCTGGCCCGGCTGGAGATCGCTGTAGGTGGTAATTACAGGCAATGTGGAGTGGATAAAGAGCAAAAACGGCGTTTGAAGCAGGTATTGCCGAGGGTCGAAGCGTGGGAAGACTAGGGAATGGGATGAGATCAGTAAAGCTTGATGAGTTTGATGAGACATCAGATATGATAGAGTGCAATAATAGAGAGAAAAAACTTAACGTTTACCACAACTGGGGTGGGGACAACAGGTGATTAAGGGGGACAGAATAGGGGTAGATTTGTACTTAGCGGACTAGCGATCAATCATGTGTTGAGTTTGCTAATATATGCTACTATAGTACAAGAGATCTAGAGTAAACCAGTATAAGCATGCAGAGATATGGTTTGGTTAGGGACATCAAGCATATAAGTACTGACGGGAGTAGGACTTCCGAGATGATGGACTAGTTTATCTGGAATTCAGTACTTGTGTTGGACAGTACCGTGATCCAGGAGATAAAGTGATTGTAAGAGAGATGGTCACCAGTCCTCGAAGCACTGCTCCCGGACATGCAGCCACTGAACACGCCACTTACGGTCCAAAAAGAGGCACACGAAGTTGTGAAGCGTTTTATATACGTTCGAAGTTGTATTAGTTTTGATTGTGGTGTGATGCACGAATCTGAAAGGCTCGGGTCACGTTTGCTGATTATAAACACGTATGGCGTCAAAGCGGCATATCCCTGAACATCAAGGAACGTGTGTACCAGGCTGCAGTACGGGCTGCCTTGTTGTATGGCTGCGAGGCTTGGCCTGTTCAAGCAGCGGAACTAAGACGCCTTCGGGTGTTTGACAACCGTCGTCTCAGAACCACAGCTCGCGTGGTTCGGTGTCAATGAATCCGTAACGAGACAGTTAGGAAACGATTTTTCGGTTGTTCACCGAAGACTTCCACTGAAGAATGTGTCCAGCACCAGAAGGTGCATTGGTTAGGTCGAAAAGGCCAATCATGTAGAACTATGTGGATGTGCATGCAAGGCGCATTGAGAGAATGGATCATGGGGAGTCAGAGTCAATTGACCACTTAGAGGACACAAGCGGGAGTGGTTGCATTTTGGCGGTTTATGTTACCTGAATGTGGATTGAAGGATGTATTCCTTGGCAATGAGATATAGTAAACCTTGCAGTCCCCAGCTATATCGTCCTGGTTATCTGAGACAGTTGGATCGCATTAGGTGTGGCTGTGTTAGTAACTCGTCTGTTCGGATATTGTACACATGATTGTGGAAGTGAAGGAGACTCAGCGAACGCCTATGTCGTGCATGGTTAGAATGGACCAGAAGACATCACGAAGATAGATACCAAAAAGGATTTGGGTATCTGGTTCTCTTCAAGCATATCCTTCTCACAGCGCCATGAGAAATTGGCCCAAAAGGCATTCGCCGTTCTACGAATGATTAGGCGCACCTTCCCCCGTATTACTCGCATGGACTTCCAAATACTCTATGGGGCCTGCGTCAGACCGCTTCTTGAATACGCCAACTAAGTTGTCTACTCAGGGCGCACGAAGGACGTAACCCTCACTGAGCGTGTCCAGCGGGCTGCTACGAAAATGGTTGCGGGCCTTAAATCCGTGGACTACGAAATGCGTCTCACGGCGCTTGACCTCTTTCCCCTCGAGTATCGCCGCCTCCGAGGGGACCTAATTCTTACTTATGCCCTGTTTGAACAAGGTTTGGCCAACAGGTTTTTCACCGTTGAGCCAGCAAACACACGGCGGGGACATGGTAAGAAGATTTTCAAGCTCAGAGCGAACACTTTTATTAGGCAAAAATTTTTCTCATTTCGTGTAGTAGCTGCGTGGAATAACCTTCCTCCGACAGTTGTCCACGCTCCTTCTAGAACCCATTTCAAAGCACTACTAGACACTTTTCCATGCGAGTCCTCGTGCTGGCAAACATACTGCCCCGCGCTGAGAACTTAAAGAGTAGTGCTACACCCTTTTTTCGCTTGTGCCTTTCAGGTGAACGACAACCGCAGAACGACAGGAACACAACCGACCCGGGAAACTTGGGCAAGAGCCTCGATCCTGTGCATCAATCCGTGAATCCGTGAAGACGGCTTGCATTACTTCTTCACGAACGATGAGTTGGATGAGGCCCAAACCTATATGACAGATATGAAATAGAGACTCAGAATTGATTAAAGTCGCGAGCAGCTTCCAACGAACATGTGCCGGAGATGTGAAGGTTATTTATGTACAACTGGATGCTGAAAATCACAAACACAAGCACGTTAACTGATCGTTTTCCAAGAAAGAAACCCCTGTTGGTGAGACGGCTACTGCGGTTGAGTATGGGATGGCCGCAAGTTGACGCTATTAGGCTACATGATATTGGCATCGGGAAACAGAGGTGGAATGAAGTTGGGAGTTAATGCCCTAAATGAGCAGATTTGACACCAAGCACCAGCCCACCCACTAGGTCTTCGCTACGGCTGCATCCATGAGTGCACGTTTGAGGATGCATATGGTCCTTGTATCCTATGGCTCGAATTTATACTACTTGGTCTTACGACTGACTAGTATACACCCCTATTTGGCCCTAAGTTCGCTGCGTCCAATAATGCATATGTTTGCCGAATTATGCTATCAACTCATCGATGTACACATGACTCCCTCATTATCGCCAGTGAGACTAACTGAGCAACTAGTGCGTTTACCTTTATAACAGTAAGACCCCAGCTTCGGCGTAGACATCGATTAAGAATTGTGGACAACAGGACTTATTAAGCACTTGGCGAGTTAGCCACTACATCTTTTTTTAATTGTATGTTGTGTATACGAGTGTATACGAGTCGTAATTGATTATGCATTTTTCCTCCCAGAAACCCTGTCGGATGAAAGCTGATTCCTGAAACTCTGAACTGAATTGACTGAACAGTACGTTTGTACTGATGAAACTAATAAATAAGAACAGGATTCGCCGAGGGTGGTTGTGTATTTTTCGGGCATGGGCTTGGCGGACGGACGATATGTATGGATCTGAAGGACCACCGTTGGTCGTTGGGTTGGTCTACTATTTATAGTTGGGGCCTTATAGTAAGCTGCGAGCATGGATACGGGCCCGGCAGTTACTATAAGCAGCCAAGGTAGGCGACATAGAATACAGTTATGAGTGTGGCGAGCTGCCGTTGGCCATTGGATTAGGTTACCGCGCACAGATAAGGCCTTATAATCAACGCCGAACATGGACACCGGCCTAGTAGTTACAATAAGTAGTCGAGGTGAGTGACAGGGGCTACCGTTATCATGGTGACCAGTTTATGACGTATTACACACATGGAGCGTCATATTCCCAATAGGAATGATACCACTGTGTTGGTAATTTACCCACAGTTACTTCCTGTGTTGTCCATATCTGGGAAAGGGAATCATCCAAGGATATGGCCCTCGCATCTCTGCTGCACAATTCATGCTGTTGTCTGACAATGTTGTGGTTTATGGAAGCTGAGCTCCATAGGAAAATGTATTGTGACGAAGTTCGCTGAACAAAATCATCTCATTTGTTAAATCTGAGGAGTGTAAAGCAAACAAAAGTCAGTGACCGATTTTCCTGTGTGAAATTTGCATGGGATATTCTGTAGAGGTTAATTCATTCTTAAAGAAAACCACAGAACGCCAAAATATGCTAAAGTGCGATGTCGTGTTTTACCTCTCATAAACCGGCAACAAAATGCGAATCGGTGGTGGTGCGTGACCTTGAAGTTTCGCCCACTTAAACAAACTGCCAGGAGTGAAATATCACCGGAAGGTGTAAATGAATCACATTAACTTCCCGTAAAGGTCACATCTTCGAAAAACCTATAGTTTCGTCGGAAATAATTTGGTGTGCTTCTAGTGGGCGGCAGGCGCATTCGGCGGACACTGGATGACAATAGGCTGTTGGCTACAGGCTTTCGGCCAATCATAGCCCGCCTCGACGCTTGACAGGTAAACGACCCGATCTTTTGGCCTATTGCGTGCGGAGGAGCCTCTTGGCCGTACCGTGTCTAACTGCAAGTGGCGAAGCGGTATCAGTGCGGAATTCCCCGTAAGACCCCCGCTTGAAGTTTATTGACATAGCTTCGAAGGCGGGGTTTACTTGCAGTGGCCTCGGTGGTTTGCGGGTTCTCTCTGTCTAGCGTCGCGGTCGTAATGCGTGATAGGGCTGGGCCTCCGACGAAGCATCTAATGAACTTTCCGCAATGTTGCCGAGAGCAAGTGTCCAGGAGCGTCTCTAGGCTTAACTCACTCTACCAGGTGGGCGGGATTTGTGCATTTATCAGCCCGATTTGTGTGCCGGATCAACCAGGCTGGGCCAAATTGAATCTCGTAGAACACTACCGCGCCCGCGAAGGATGTGTCCTGGAATCCACTTTGGGGGTCTGCCGCTGTAGCCGCGAACAAACACTCCCTGACCTTGGCTGAGGGAGCGCACGGCTACGCCATGATGCCGGTTGACGTATTCCCCCATTTTGGTGTTGCGGTTACTCTATGCAGGCCCATATTCAGCCCCGTCGTTCTCGTCACATCCAACCTTGTCAAGGCGTAACTACGAACGGCCTCTAACCGATTTGTTCTTCACAGTGGAGGACATTCGTCAACTCTTGCACAAGATCAACCCGTTCTGCACGTTGGGGCCCGACGTAGTCCATCCAAGGATCCTGAAGGAAACGTCGTACACACTGGCAAATCATTTCTTTCTGGTGTTTCGTCAGTCGCTTGAC
>SJOL01001669.1:50555-89200 GCA_004794785.1 Opisthorchis felineus | reverse complement strand
TCAAAAGAAGCCTTTCTACGAGAAGGTGCTGGGCTAATAATCATTTTATGGGAACAATGCTTACCGTTGTCATCCGAAGTGACCAAACACGGCCTACATCGTCTTAGTAAATCCCAGCAGACTTATTCTCCAACCGACCAGATAGGCATGGCAACAACTCCAGGGGCTGTGCTGGATTTCACTAGGCGACAACAGAGCCTGACCCAATTTTATCGGGTTGTGTCAGTCTAGTACCGCCCGACAGCGAGTTCCACTCAAAACTGCTGAACGGTTGATACTAACCCCTGATCCTAGAAACAACGGGTTTACGTTAGTCAGGATCCAACAACTAAAGAATACTTGCAGCCTCAAACTTATTCCGTTTTGGTGAGCTCCGTACATCCACGACCGGCACCAGCCGATTGACCGGTACTATGTGCTAATCGGCAGAATAATGTGGAATATCAAATAATTATGCCCTTCCAGTGTCAGTAGTTGTATCACGCGAATCTATTCACGATTTTCATGCAACAGCGACAGCTGCGCTAAACCTTTATACCCTCTTGAAAGTAGTGCCCAAAAGCGTACGCTACCGTTGTCTCAAATACCGTTGTCAAATATATGCCACGATAAATCCGTGGGTACATTTCCCGTTTGCTGCCTTCTCATGTAAGGGCGGAGGGTTGCGCGCAGAATGCTAAGTTAGTCCGTATTCGGTGTTCCGGTTTTTCAGCATTTTACCTAACTCGGCCTCAGTAAGGTGCTCATTAATTGTCCTTGATAACAGTGATATATGATAGTCCGACTCCGAATAGCTTCGGCTTCACTCAAATAACCCCATCTAACTACCTATCCACCAACTACCTAAATGCAACAATTACGCGACTTAGGGAGAAAATTACAATGGTTGTGATGCCCGGTTTTAGGCATTTTATTATGATGTTATCTGGCCTGCACTCATCATCATCAATTCATCACTCATCATCATATATTGTTAACTTTTACAGTAATAACAGATGGCAACACCGCTACTTCACTACTACAAAAACGTAAATCTGGTTGAATAAAGCCTCATAATGGAAACGCGAAAAATGGGGCATGGAGGGCTAGCCTACCAGAACTATCCGAGATGCCTACGTCTCCAACACTCAGACAGTCTGGACAGAAACTGACAGCACGGACATCGGTTAGCCGCCTTATCGTTCAGTGTCTCCAGTCACGCATAGGGAGGGTCACGTGGACCCCATCCTGGAAGGCGAACGGCACCCAACCTTTTCGCAGCATTTTCATGAAGGAAACTACCCACAAGTTTGATGAAAACTCTTCGTAACATTCATTCCCTTCTGCTGTCAGATTTTGTCCACTTCTATGTTTCCGCCACTCCAGATTAGGCGCCGCAAGAGTACTTTCCTCGGCAGGCGATAGCTCGATATGCGTAACATATGGCCCAGCTACCGTAGCTTGCAGTGCCGAGTGCATTCTTTGAGTTTAACCGAAAACCGGTTTCCTGATCAGCTCATCCCGAATTCTGTGGTTCTAGCAGATTCCAGCTGTAGTTCTGAGATATTGATGGTCAAAGACCTCAAAATGTCTCAGATCCTCCACCCAAAGTGGCCAATTCTCGCAGCCGTACAACAACACAGGCCGCACTGTAGTCTGCTGTACACGTCTTTTGAAGCTCTATGACACGCCTTTTGATGCCACAAATGATGCAAATTGGAAAACCCAATTCGGGTCTTCGAGATTCACACGTTGAATTCGTCTGTCACACTACCGACAGAGCTAGTGCAATTTCTAGGATGTGTATGGCGTTGCACAACTTCCAGTCTCACTCCTTGAATTCTCAGAGGCATGTTCAACGATCGTACGTCCCGCAGCTTGATATTGCACTTTGTGGTTTGGAGGCCGAAGGAGTGGATGAACCAGGTCGGTTTTTTAGTAGTGTTTGCGCTTCTTGCTCTGCAAAAATGATAAAACGTCGGCACATTCCAGATCGACAGGCTACTCGCTCAGATAAGTCTGAACAACGGGGTTTTAGGGACCTTCCAGTGTTCTCCTCATTACTTTACCAATGACTGGAGAGTTGGTGCACCCATTTCGGATACCATTACCTGTAGGAAAGCTTTCAGAGGGCTCCCCATACACCTTCACGCGCCCACAAGTATGGCAATACAAACAGCGCATCATATTCACAAACTTCTGGGTCATACCCTGCTGCGAGAGCGTGCCGGTTTCCGAAATCAATACTGCACAGTCTGTGGTCAAAACATAACTTCAGCAGGCGTTCGCCGCTGTCCATGCATCCCGATTCCGGTCCAAGACGACTATTCAGTTGAGCCTCAGCAGCGCTAAGGCTACCTATTTGTGCAACCACAACAACCTTTGAGCTTTTAGCTTGCCTCAATAAGGCCTCAAAGCGTGGTAAAAACTGTCTTTGGTAGTATTGCGACTGCAGTCTGTTGGGGGGGGGGGGGGGGAAAGCATGTGCAGTGAACAGGTAGCGACTATCGGTCCGTTCATGGGATACTCCCACAGACGTTTCTAGACGAGCCACACACATGTGACTATCAATGGGCAACCACTCGAGCAGAGACCCTTCAATTCGTTGACTTGCAACGATGTCAACTCTGCAGAAGAAGCAGCCACAGTGGCTTTTGGATCATCAGAGGTGCGCAACCAGAAACGAACAGAAACCGATGGGGAGGTCAACTGAACAACCGTACTTGGATCTTGAATCCTCGTTTCAGAGGGACAACACACCAATAATAAACTACTCCTGTGCACATGCGAAAGCAATCTGCTGTTCGGCTTGTTCTCGAGTGCGAACGTTAAAGGCTGCCAGGTAAACTGAGGGTCTGCGGCCGTGGTGGCAGAGTTAATCGGTAATATTGCAGCGAGACGGCTCAGTGGTTAGAGCGCGAATTTACTGACCGGAAGGTCCGTGGTTCGAACCCGACCTCTGCCTCTCGACTTCTCCTGTCTAGGCTTGGACGACCTGGCAGTATCCCAGCCCTCGTGCTTCCTTCTGGTGGCATGGCAGTTAGGCACCGAAAGGGTGCTATGGCTGAACGATTGCAGCTAATGGCATCACTGTCAGCAACACCACCAGGTGAGAATACTGGTGCTTCACTGGCATTTGTGGGTGTGCAATTCATGGTCATATGTAGTCCTGACGCTGCCAGGACTCTAACACCTAGACAGGATGACGATTAGGGTCCTCAGCCGAATCATTTGCTTCAAAAGCCTAATCACAAGGCAGCGGTGGTTGGCGTAATTCCGTGGGTGCAGCCTGCATTTTTAAGGAGCAAGTCGCCACACATGTTCCAACCCCCAGCCTGGAAGACCAGGAGACTATGTTAGTCAGAACTCTACCCATTGACCAACCTTGTATGAGAGGCTCTGTGAATGTCACACGTACACTCCCCAGTACAGCTCAATGGGTTATGGAGTTGCGCAAACCGTCACACCACGATGAGGTCCAGTCTCTTCTTGACTGAACGGGTTAACTACCACCCGGTCAATAGGTAATTGTTCCGATTTTAATGAACGCTGATTTTGTCTTGATCTACTCTCTTTATCTGGTCCCAATGGTAACTCGCCATTAAACTCTTTGACTCCGGTAGGTTTGCAGTTCCGCTTGAACCATTTCAACAGTTGTATCCATCGAGAATTCCTCGAGCATTCCTGGAAAACATTTAAAGACAACAGAATTGATCTCCAATAGTTCTCTGTGTGCCATATCTGAATACTGGCTCAAACGGCCAAAATTTTGTCGAATTTCGTCACGTTCTTCATGTAGTTTCACCTTGAACTGTTGTCAGACTGTTTCAGCCTTCCGCGACCAACCTCTGTGAATAAACGTTTGTCTATCAATGGGATAATGCTTTGGTGACTGTTCCATAAGTGATGAAGTTTTGGCTCCTGTATCCAACTGCCGATGCTAAGGATTCGTCAGTACACACAGTACTGACAAAGAAGTCACCAGTTAGGCAGTTTCTGGCTTGCTCGATATCAAAGGGAACCTGAAAACAAAATAACATTCTAGCGGACACTTCGAGCATTATTTGTAGTGAACGACATCAAAAATGGCTGACCAGTAGGTGACGAGCATCGGATGAACGGAGATCGATTCTGATCGAAGATGGAGCCAACTGATTGAAAGTAAATATGCCCAAAATTCGATGAATTTATTGGACTAATTGTAAATGACTGTTGTCATCGAACACAGCAGTTTGACAATCTTTCGGGGTACACAAACTATATGGCATCGGTAGGGATGATTGTAGCCTGATGTGAAGTTAATGTTTTTTTTTTCAGTAATTAGTATAGTTACTTACCGGAATGTTCCGTGTATGTAGGAGTAAACTATGGGTCAGAATGTCAAGTGGGAGTACAACTCACGGAAATTCAAAGATGAGTAGATCCGTTCGTGTTATCTCGTGTACCTTGTCCTCAGACCCCATATCCGATAAAATTTTCGCGTTTGATCCAGGGTGAATAGTAAACCTAAATGGAATACATATGAATCGGTAAAAGGATGTAACGCGCGCAGTCGAGTGCTCTCCATTGGAGCCGATGCGTCAGCTAAGGTACAAGCTGGATGGTGCTAATTTTTCAGCTCGGGGGACACGAACATGTTCCTCAGGGTTTCGAAGTCTATGTCTAAGTTCAGTGATCCGTGTTTTTCGACGATCACTAACAGGAACAGCGTGCAATGTCAATCAGTGAGTTTATTGGGCTCGCCTTACTCCCACTGCTACTGGCGGGTGGTGATGGGCATACAGCGTGTGATAATGAGGCAAAAACCAAGCTACAGTAACCGGACCTCTGCAAGTCCTAACACTTAATTCACTTCGATTCTTCTGAAGCCTTTCCTTCACTGTGCCCATGTTGACCGGCGGATTTATTTTGTAGATGAACTCTTGTGGTCATTACAGGTGCCATCGCATTCGAAGCCATTCAGAAAATGTGGCGTTTGTTTAGTAAAATACGAACGACCAAACCGCTCCGCTTGACAGCATGGTAACAGTTTTGACAATCATTATTCTGATGGCCAGTGGTTGGGGGTTTCGGTAACCAACATGCTGCCCGCCTGTCGGAAAGCCTCACCAATCTAAGGTGCACATACTCACTGTAAGACGATTCCTCAGAATGCCGTATCGTGTTGTGTCATCGGGAGGCCGAAGTCGGTTGCAAGTCCACACACGTGCACCAAAGTAGAGCAAAGCAGTCGGATTCGGATGCTAAAAGTTGCCATCAGAGAGCATGAAGGTATAACTTATCCTTTCCATAACGTTCTGGACTACGTAAACTCAACAGAGCGAACCTTTTACTTGTTTAGTGACTAGCTGGCTAGCCAAGTAGTCGTCACTGACAATGTCCATACAAACGGATCCGACGAACCATCTGAACTGCTGGGTGAGAACTGAGGTGAAGCTTTCGACAAATACACTCATTTGCAAATCAATTTGGTTTTCACGGGAGACTCAAGTGAGTCTCTCGTTTATGATGTTCTTCAACTGAATGTGCTGCACACAGGCCGCCTCATGTTTCAGTTGGTACGATATTCAAGATATCGCAGTATATCTTCATGAAGGAAACTACTCACAAGGTTGCTGAAAACTCTTCGACAGCCCACGACCGGTTTCGCCCTTCTTGGGTGAGTGTATTTGTCGAAATCAGTCCAATTTGGGTTCAAGTAGAACATAAGGTTGACGGAAACTCGGGGACTGCGCCTACCTGATGAGCCCCAAGAAGGGCGAAACCGGTCGTGGGCTGTCGAAGAGTTTTCAGCAACCTTGTGAGTAGTTTCCTTCATGAGGTGAAGCTTGTTGTCTCCTGCGCCAACCGGCAGAAACACGAGGGTATTATTCCTGCGCCACTGCAGACATTGGAAACCAAGATGAAGAAGCTTAACTGCGATAAGTAAGCCTTGTACGCTGAATCTATACCGAATGCTTCAGGATAAGATTGTCACAAGACAATCCGTTGGAGTGCAAATGAACTTGGTTAGTTGGCTGGTATCATCAAGTATGTGGCACTACAAAGCTTAAATGTTGCTCATGAGCCACGGTTCAATCGCCACCATTTGGATAGCCGACGACAAGGTCCTAGACCCCTTTGAATCTGGTCCGGAGGGTAGTTGTGCAACGTGAAAGCGACTGATGTTATACGAGGGCCGACATCCCTTTTGACCAAACTTTCTTCGTTTAACACCCAGGGAATGTGTCCGAGGTTGCCTGCTTCTGATACGCATAGGCACGTAGCCGCACAAGCTTTCCTTTCTCTATGCTTGTGTCTCTTTCTGAAACATTTACAAGTGGTTTTCGAGACCTCGGTTGCCGTTTAACAGCTTAGCCGATGCTAAATGTTTGGCGAACGTTGCAAGTAAGTCAGTCATTTCGACTATCTTCCCGCAAAAAGATGCGTCCGCCATCTTTGATCTGACGCCTACACTGAGGCTAGGCTTATCATTGGTCGAATTAGTAATCCACATAGCCTCTTGGCTCGCAGACGCTCACACAATCGGTCGATCGCATTGGCTGGATTAATAGAAGATCGCTTAGGTCAGTGTTTCTTAACCTATTTCGCATTGTGCACCCCTTTTAGTATATCGCAAGCAATCATTCAATTCTCCCGAAAACAAGAACTCCAATCTATGGAATCTTGAGTAAGTGAGAAATAACTTGTACTGCGACTGTTATTTTATGGGAGCGTTACAAGTGCAATCAAGAAAACGCAATAATAAGAGCTTGATAACTTCATTCATTTTAGGTTTCCAGATAATGAGAAACGTGCATAGCATTCCACACTACCGACCACTTCAAGTTTTTCCTTGATTCATCTCTACGTCTAGTCATATTTTGTTTTGAAACCATCGCATGTTTGCGTCGAATTGGGGTTTCCAGTCAACGTATTACCGCTTGGAAGTTTAATAGGTCAGTACTCCACCTTCCACAAAATTCAAAAATTGGATTGTTACCAAGAGGTGTTTTGTAGGCTAGGGTCTGACAATAGACCTTGTGTCTTTTCCACAGCCCAAAGGTTTTTTTACGGCAACTTGTCACAGCTGACACTCCAGAAAAGGTCCTCTGTTTCTGAGTAGGAAGATCCCCTGTGCATAGGAGCCGGGTTGACTACTTGTTGCAATGAAATAGCAAAAGGGCAATTTCCCTACGTGAGCCTACTTTACAATCGCAGGCGACCAGAGGAAAATCCACGTCAGTCGAATCTTCAAGTTGAACTAAACATAGACCAAGTGTGCCTGTTTCCTGCTTAACCTTATTCTTGATACCAATGGCCGGGTCGCACGACCAACAGTAAAATAGTAGGGATGGGGGGCTGACTGGCGTAGAAACAATAAATCGGATGAACAAAATGAAAAAGTTAGCCAGGTCAATCTATGTCGCACGACAAGCAGAGTGATAGAATCTGCTTTATTTCAGGCTGGGTCTGAATGTGCGATTTTGTGTTAATTTCTTACCATGTGGTTGCACGTTCGTCAGTTCTTCCTGCTTTATCGTCCGACTGTTCGTTTCGGTATCGATGGATTAGTTTTACGTAGGGTGGTGAGACTATGGTGGACATGCAATTGCAAGATTCTCAAGGGTTTCGGCCTGTAGGTATCTTGGGTCCGTACCAAAGCTCAAGTTGCTCCTTGTACAACTCTGTGCCGGACGTAGCGAGAACACGGATACGGCGCTTACAAGGTGGAACCGATTGTTTTCGCAACACATCGTTCTTTCCGTGTGAAATTTCACGTGTAAGCAGGCTAAAGCGCGCCCTGCTGTAACAACGCAGACGTCATGACTAGAAATATGCACAGATAAGGTAGGAACAAGACGCTGCGCAAGGACAGCAAGGGTATATTATGAATGAACAAATCACCAGATAAACCGGACCAACAATAAGTTTCCAGGTAGTTAATGTTTTCAAATATATGGCTCCCATTACCCTTCGAAACACCGAAATTTCTCCCCGGAAGATTTCCATCTGGTTTGAGTAACAGCGATTGCAGTGTGTTTGTGTGCTGGACGGGAGGAGGACATGGATTGGTGAACGGAGTATGCATGTCGGATTCACCAGAACGAGTAACAAGCTAGTTGCATAACGTCACCTATTCGGACACGGCCAGAAATGACATGAGGGTGCATAGCCCGACTCGCACTGTAGTTTGTCTCCCCGGCCGACAGTAAGTACGTCGGTTTCCGGCCTTTATTATTTCACTATTGGTTGTCTTGGTCATGGTGTCAAGTCCGTCTAATTCTACCCGTTTTATCCTGCTGTAAGTTTCTATGTCAATTGTGCTACTGTTTATTGGGTCGTCACGGAGAAAAAAGTTACATTTCATCTGATCCTTATCACGAGGTATGTGCTTGTTGATGGAAATGATACTGGCAGATCTCAAACGGTAGGCAAGCTTCTACATTAGCGTTTTGATCACCTGTAAGGTCTACGAGGTAGCAGCTAACGGCACACCTGAGGTCAACAATTTTTGGAACCGTATTGATCGCCATCGCTGCCAGCTATTGCCTTTTCAGGTCGCTCTCTAATATAAGTTACAGAATAAAGTGAATGAAATAAACAACTGGGAAGCTAAAGTGTTATGTATAGCATCTTCTCAAGTGTTTCTCCGCTCTTCCTGGTACTGAACTCAACGTCTTCAACGTCCAAAATTAACCTAAGTTATTTCCATTTACTACTTATGGTTAGCCTCCGATAGGGGGAATGGCTGTTCGCGTTAGGATGGAAGAGGTCCTCAGTCCATGGCTGTTTGAGAGCCACTGCTCTAAAGGCTATGAGTCATCTGTTCATCACACAATTCACATGACCTTTCTAGAAGATTAGTGACTCGAAGAGATGGTCAACAAGAGGACGCGTGATGTGAACTCCGTGGATGAAGGATGAGTGGTGCTATATCTTGTTTATTTGCAAACCAACTGCATTTCCTAGTACCACTGAATGGTAATAGGACTGGTAGTGGTTAGACTCCTGTCTCAAAGGGCACGCGTTGAAATCTCTATAAATCCATGGAAGGCCTCTTGTTAGTGATTTCCTTTTTTCCTTGACGCAGGGAACGGGTGGGTTGCATCACCCAATACTTTCTATTTATATAATATAACGAGTGACTAATAGTTCAGCTCTGACACTCCTTCTGTACAAAGCTGTCTTTTAACGGGAACAAGGGCTGAGATACTACCACTTTGTCCAATTCTAGACAGGAGGAAACGAACCACAAACCTTCGGATCAGTAGCTTTGTCCATTAACCGCTGAGCTGTCTCGAGCCCAGTACCTTCGATTCAGCTTCTAGCTTTCCAATAGTCCCTACTGGGTATCGGACGTCCAACTCCATTGCGATCATCCCCGCTAGCAACTGCTTGCGCTGAAAACTATGCGCAGCTAGCTGATCGCGCCATATCATACATTGAGGTCGTTGTGGTAAGCCCGAGTAAGCGAGCTTGCTCAGGCTCCCTGTGGTGTTCGCGATAGCCGAGTATTAGTCAAAGGTCCATTGATACTTTCGGCTGTTGGAGATCTCTACATGTGTTAGGCATGTCAATTTTGCCGTTAAAATCTTCGACAAACAGTAACTTACGGATTTGCTGGATTTGCTGAACACCAGGCTGTGAAGTCAAAACACCTGTATTACGTGACGGCGTTTAGTATCTTTCGAAAGGCACCCAACAAGTAATCACCACATAGAGCTTGATGAATGACGAATATTCCCTGCTGCTACTGGACATCCTGGCTTTAGACAAAATCATGATTTACCACATACTGATTTGCTTTGAAACCGCAACATTTGTGTTGTTCACGCTGATAACCTCTGCGAGAAGTAAATGTATCGTTGAGTGCTAATTGGTATTTTATCGTAAATTTCAAGAGCACTGCTGCTCGTTCGTTTACTTTGCGATTTCGTGGTATCATTCTTTACTTCATTGTAGACAACTACACGTTCTTTTCATCCATGGTCTGTCGCTGCTAAGGCAGTTTTCGTTTTTCAGCTCCCATCAAGTTACATTCATTTTTCTCCAAAACCGGAAGCAAAATGCCGATAAGAGTCTCTAAAAGTAATCATTAAAAGTAATATTAGCATCGCGTAGCGTCATATGTAACTGTTACTGTAAAATTGTAAACTCTGTCGTTGACAAACAGCCGGTGTTGCATCGGGGTTCTACATGTCGTAGGCTGGTAAAAGACACCCTCACTCCCACAATTTGGTGGGTGGTTTAGTCGTGGACCAGCCCCCCGAGACTAATATAGCTGTCGAACTAAGGTGTTAGCCATATCGATCGGCCCATCTGCAAGCACAGTTTTGGGTTCGGTCCCATCCATTCTGACGGGACTGCCCTACACTTTGCGGACATGAAGCCCGTGCCAAATCGTGCAGGTGAATCATTTAATTTCGATTAGATTTGCATCTCTAGAGTCCAATCTAAGTAGAGATGTATCGTTGGTGAACTCAGTGTCCACAAGTGGGCGCTCCGGGGACAGTACGACATCTCGGGCGCTACTCCATCAGCGTGCCGATAATACGGTGAATAAATTATAGGGAGAGGAGACAACCTTCGCCTATTTTACTGAATGTGGTGAGCGGAAGCGAAGGATTCCAGAATTGGCATAATTTGGCCGGGTTGTTTATTGATACATCGCAGTTGCAACTCAGGTTTTATTTACGCATACATGTCCTACAGCCGCCCGGGATAAAATACTTTCGTGTTGTAGCCCTAAATAAATGTCCAACGAACTTTTGCTACTTAGTGGAGAACCGGTTCAAAATACTCATTGTCCGGAGTCATAGATCAGTAAGGAAACTCTTCAGAGGCTGGTGTGTGGTGCTTCGACACCTCGACCTACCCCCTCAGTTATATCAAGCGATATATGTTGGTTGGGGATTTCGAAGACCTCTCATCTGCTTAATCTGAGGTCGAATACAAGGTCGTTGTAATTGTCACGCTTGGAGAATGCTGGTTTCCTTCAAACACTGGAAGTCGCATCGCAGCTCTAGATAGATAAGGTGTATTCAGAAGTGATCGATCGAGCGAGTGTAAACTTTCGCAACGGAGGTTGATGTGGTCGCCCATATAGAACTCAGTATTCCGGAGCAAGCCGTTTTTCATATGTCCCTATTTGAATCAGGTTTACGTCCAACGGTACAGCTCGCTCGTCAGGTGGATTTCAAACAGCTGCTGGTATCGATGGACCATTTTCGAATTGCAGACGGGACTGTTATCGCCCACTCACTTGTGCATCGTTGGCTCACGCATCTTTTTTTTCGGTGAGGCTCGCTGGTCTGCCTTGAACATCGCTGAGCGATGCCGCTTCCCCAACTCAACTACCACTACACAAGGATATGTGACCGACTTTCTGGGACATTCAGCTAGGCCTGCGTACAATTGTACCCATTTTATAGCGTGAGCAACTGCCTGCCGAGGTGATCACATATGGCTTGTTTCTTTTGAGCACTCAATAGTTTGTGGAGAGAGATGACCCACTTGAGCAAATATTTTCATCACTGGTTGGTCCTTTAAATGTTTCGTGATGTCCTCTGTAAGTGTACAATACTAGTTCCGCTTCACTTCACAGATTTGGTGCTTTCCGGATATCCTAATCAGGGTTGAATCAATTTTAGTTGTCATGCCAGTCAATGAATAAGCACAACTATTTATTATTCCGGGCCATATGGCCAGTAGTACTGTTTAAGCCAGTGATTGGCAGCTAGCAACTTAGGTTCTTCTTGCTGTAGCCTCCAAATATGCAATTTCCCGATACTATTAGGAACTGTAGCGATGCTATGCGTCTTATGTAAATCAGGCACATCTACTTTTACTCCCTTCTACATATAGCAATTAATCGACGATTCGCTACAATCGATTCTTCAGTCTGAAGCCACCTTTGGTCTTCGCCCCGCTCCGACGTTTCGGAATGAAGTTGAGGCTGGAATATTTCAATCCATTTTGCTGCGATATTTAGCGTACGTAAATCCTATTGACCGACTACCTCATACCGTTCTGGACGAATTGTGCGAAGTTGCCACCCCACGTTGGCACTTGAGTATGAGCGGTACTACAGCCTTACAATCACTCGGTCTGCAAGAGCTCTCAGTTCGGAAGTTGACTCTCTCTGACCGGTTGGCTCTTGCCTACCCCTCAGATGAGCAGCGTGAGGCTTACCAGATATGGGCTGAGCGTAAATTTCAGGCTCTGGCTAATGGCCAAGCTGGTTCCCGTCCATCCGTTGCCAGAACAGTTAATGTTAGTTGGGAGGACCGGTTGGTCACCGGACGTTTTAGTGACCTTATCCAACCATTAATGGAGAACGTACCGATAGTGTACAACGCGGTGGTTACCGATGTGGATTGGTCCGGTGATAGTATTTGCGGCGTGCGCATCCGGGCTGTTGCGTTGCGTGAGGACCGAGAGAGCTCCAATGGTGATTCCCATCGAAAAGCTGACAAAACGGGACCAGTGACGCAGTTTTACGATGCGAAACATTGTATCATTACGGTACCGGTTGGTGTCCTTAAAGGTTAGTTTCATACGTTACTTGTGTCTCGGTCGATAAACTAGCGATTTTTACTCGGTCTGATCGCTCTCTCGCGTGTATTGTTCCTCCCACCCCGTCCCGTACATTATCTACTGTTTTATGTTCTTTTTGTTGGGTTGTTTTGTTCTTGTGATTTTCAGACAACTTCAGAACATTTGGCGAAGCACAACCTGAGTACTGGAGTGAGCAAACTTAGTCGATCTGTAGATAGAGAAGGCTATACCTAAGTGGATGGTGGCCACTGTAGCTCATGTCAGTTTGACTTCATACCATATGCTTAGTATCATTCAAGTTCATATGAGCCAATGATCCCAAGCCTGGTGTGTAAGATGGCATTTTAAGAGAGGAAGCGGTAAAGATGAAAAGATGCTTTGAGATCCTCGAGAAAATGCCATTATGTTCGCTTTTATAAGCTGAACGTCGTCACGCACTGTACAAATGTAATTATCAGCTTGAACCTAGCGGGGCGGATATTGTTTCGATAGGATCATTCTGCCATTTGTGTGAATTTTCACCTGAAGCGATCGGGTGTGGTCATAGACAGACCCATCCCGGAAGGGGGTTCAGTTCCCCGTTTCAGCGTGGCGATTTTTCTTTGTAGAGCGGTGAGGCATCTCAATCTTTCCTGTGTTTTTTATAATCGCGACCATTAAGATTAGGCTATTCCAACTGATCTTCAAGGTACACTTCCTTCGAGTAGCCTAGTGGAAAACATCGTTGAATTGCGTTTGAACGACCCTCATTTGGTCCTCTCACTAACTAGCTGCCGGCTTCCGTTTTAAGAATCTTGTTGTTTCATAACTGAAAGATGTAGATGCTAGTGAAACTACTGTGTTTCTCTACTTTAGAATAGCTATATGTTATTGAACTTTATTTAATTCACTTTTGATTCTTTACTTTTGCAGGTCTTGATCCACGATCTGTGATCCATTTCAAACCAGAGCTTCCCCCGGAAAAACGACAAGCTATCAACCGTTTGGGCCCACCCTTTCTGGGTGCTCCTACGCACGATAAAGTTATCTTGCGTTTTCGAGTGCCGGAGGACGTTTTCTGGGACACGCGAGCTGCTCACTTGAAATGTCCAGATCCTCGACTACATATACTTAACCTGCATCGCTATGGTGAGTCAATTGCGCGTGACAGATCCTTAAATTCACAACGTTCTGCTCTTCCTCGTGAACGAGTCCTGGAAATGAAGTGGGATTACTGGCTGTTCGGACCAAACAGTCCGTTTTTAAGGCACTGTAAGATTTTGTCATTTGGTGACAGTGGCAAACATTACGAATTGGAGAAACAGGTTATCGTGTTTTGTTTTATGTTGTCTGGCTTCTGTGGCATTACTGTGTTGCCACCTAGCTTACACGTCCGAAAATGCTTCTATTTTTTAGTATTGATGAAATAAATTGAATCCATGATTGGAAAAGTTTGGAACCGATTGAGAAGTCATCGTTTCAGAAGGACTTGGTAAACAATCGGTAGTTTTTAACTGGACAACGTTTCGGTTTTGGCACAAAAACTTCATCAGGCCAAGTGAGCAGGTCACCAAGTTGGGTGAGTGAGGTTAAGTGGAATTCAAATGATGACTACTGATAACCGCACATCAACGCGTGTCAGCTCGACTGATCCAAGTCCGTTCTCCACACGCTTGCCAGTTCCACGCTTTCTATTCTGTTAACAATGGGATGCTTGGCGATTTCTACTGCCTCAGCTATCAGTCATCATCATCATCGACAGCATGACGTCAGTGTTCAACACCGATGCTTCGCTGCCGTGCAACCATGATTTATTTGAAAGCCTCATTGTGAAGAAAAGAATAAAGATGGAAGGGGAAGGGACTTAGTGCTAGCTTACTACAATCATTCCGAGGTGACTAGACCTCCAGATACTCATTCAGGCAATCTGGATAGAAAATGACAACAAGATCGCCACTGACATCGGTTGGCAGCTATATCTTGCAGCGTCTCCAACCAGTGAGTGAGGATCACGCGTCCCCATCCTGGAAGGCGAGTAGCACCGACAGCACCCAAGCGTTTCGTAATCTCCTTCATACCCCTCTGCCAGGTCAATGTTGGCCACCTCTCTGCTTCCGCCACTCTGAATTGGGCATGGAAAACAGCACTCTCTTCGGCAAACGATGGTTAGGCATACGCAACACGTGTCCCAACCAACGCAGCTTCTGGTGCTGGACACATTCTTCAATGGAAGTACCCGTTGCACAACCTTAGTCCTCGTCTCAAAACCTCAACATTATCCAAATCTTTTTTTTTCCCGTGTCCAGTGCATGTTCTGCAGTTTCTGAGTCTTCAGTAACGCTCGACGTTCATCTGCGTTTCTCGGCGGCCTGTTTATTTTCCTCCTATGCTCTCCACTTCTGGTGTGAAGTTCTCTGGCAGTCTGTCCTATATAGACCTTCGTGCAGTCGTTACACTTAATTTTGTAGACACTCCCTGGTTCTGTTTGCCGGGAGGTGATCCTTGCACCAGTACAGAGCGCAGAGTGTTTCCCCTCTGGAAGGCTACTCTTACGTTAGCCGTGTTTAGAACCTTCGAATGACCACCGATGTCCCTGGTTTATATGGAATAACAGCAGTCCCGATCCATTCCCTGTTGGGTTTCGCTACCGGAACTGGCAAGCGTGTGGAGAGCGGTCTTGGATCAATCGAGCTGACACGTGTTGGTGTGCGATTATCAGAAGGAGGAGTAGTCATCATCTGAATTCCACTTAACCTCACTCACCTTCCCACCCCCCAACTAATTTGTCGCGAAACTCACAAGCCTACAAAGACCAACGAAATCTACCAGTGTGGCACCCGCGATGAATCATTAGTTGAAGTATCCTGAAGTGGAAGATTAAGGAACCAAAACCGTGCGGAACTAATTTGAAACTCCCCCAACCCATCAACGCAAGATTTTGGCAACCACACTAACCGACAAGAGCCGTTAATTGACGATCAACACTGATCTAGTGCGCTAATATGAAGAGGTCTTACTGCTTGGTTCTCCGTCTGCCTTAAAACTTGGCCAACTTGGTGACCTGCTCACTTGGCCTGATGAAGTTTTTGTGCCAAAACCGAAACGTTGTCCAGTTAAAAACTACCGATTTTTTTACCAAGCTCTTCTGAAACGACGACTTCATGGTGCTGTAAACAGTTGGTGAAGGAAGTGCTGGGGATGGGCTGTTTTTGTATGATAGTCGACCTGGATATCCAGGCGAATGTCAAAGCGCGTTGTCTATATGGTGCCTCCTCCTCGCCAGTTGTGGAAATATCGTCTCGTTTCCTATGATGTGAAAAAACTTAGGATGTTATGGTGTGTTCAGTCGGTTGTAAAACGTTTAGAACCGATGGAGAAGTCGTTGGTTCGGAAACGTCTAGAATACAATCAATAGGTTTACTGCTCAGCAACGTTTTACTTTTGGCGCAAACGCTTCGTCGCGCCAGCTTTCCAGGTTATAGGCTTGGTCAAAGTTTTAGGCAGAAGGATTAATAATCTGCAAGATCCCTTCCTACCAGCAGGCAAAGCAGTGCTCGATATCGGCTTAGAGGCTTCGTTTATTAGTGTAGGTCAGCAGGCGTTGACACCGATGGCTTAGGGGTAAGCATACCCGAATTGGGTTTGGTCCTTCTGATTCAACTCGTGGAGAATCTTCCTAAGCACAGTTTGTACCTTTCGCCTGCCAGTGCTGATGAGCTAGTGTCACAACACTTGGGTAAGTGGGAGAATTTTACGTTCAGTCGCACTGGGCTTTCTACCACTTCTGTTAAGGAATCTGTTTGACTGAAAACACCATCATGTGCTGATTCGCTTATCTATCATGCCTTCGTTCCTGGATAAATGATCACCTGCATGCTGTTTGTTAACTAGTTGACTCTGAAATGATCCATCAGTTTAGAGGGAACGATTGAAGGACGAATGTACGTGAATTTTCATCATGTTTACGATTTAGCCTGTATTGAGTACCTTAACATGGTTGTGGTTTCACTTGTTATTTGCATTTTGAGTTTGCAAATTTACTCATCATTTAATCCACCCCGCTCATCACCTACCAGGTGCATAGTTTGTCCTGCCGCTCTATGTTTGCCGAAGCCTCGTCCGACGTGTTGAGTATTCATTTTTCCGTGGTTGGTTTTGATTGTCCACCGATGATGGTTAACTTCCCGAGCTGAATGGCCCTCAACTAAATCATTCGCTTGAGGCCACTTGTTTTTCGCTTTCTCAAATCTAAAAGTGATCCTTCATAGAGTGAACTAGTTCAGTCGTATGATGAGGAATCCCGGTAGGTACATTTCGCAGTAATATTTTACTAGCGTACATGAAATCGTTTGGAGGTGTATGCATCTCGGATTGCATGCCGTAAGCACTAGGTCCCTTTCCCATCCGCTCTTTTACCTTTAAGATTTCAAGTATAATTAAATAAACTTTGGTTGTACGGCGGAGAAACATCAGTGTCAACACTGATGTTGCTCTCTGTCATGGTGATATTGTTTGATGCAGTTTTATGAACTGGGTCCTGGTAGCAGTCACGTTTGCTTAAAAATGGCTACGAAATTCACGGGTCTCCGTCTACAGTTCTTATTTGCGAAAGAAGCCAACTCAGGTTCACTGATTTCAATGATACTGACACCATTCCCTCGAACATGACAAGCGGAAGCTGCACTACTACGAAGTTAAAGTGGCTACTCAATGTTGTGACATCATTTGTTCAAAGACGCTCCCGAATAACCTTCACTTTCTTGAGTAAAGCTGTATCCCCCAGGACCAAGTAAAAAAATGAATGCAATGAAGCAGCTATGTCAGAAAGTTAATGAAATCCTAATTCGTCTTCTAACTTAGAACGTTCGTTTGGGGTGCATATGCTCCTTTGTCATAACCGAAATTTCACCATAGTTCGTTAACAATGCAATCCTATTTTAATGCCGTAGGCAAGCCGGGAGTACTTTGTTGCCATATTTGGGGTGGAAGTGGTCTTTGCCCGACTGGTCACCGTGACCAGGAAGTCGTTGATGTGATTTTGGACCTTTTGGATCGCATGTACCCGACCATACCGAATGACGGCAAAACGGGCCGCCGGATACCTGAGCCAATCTTTTACTTGGTGACTCGCTGGTCGGAGGATCCTTTCGCTTTGGGAGCGTACACGACCGGTGAACCTGGCAGCTCCGATGAAGATCGACGGCTTTATGCCGGCAGTTTGACAAGTGCTGATGCGCGCCGCATGTGCGGCTTTGATAGATCGACAGTGGGAACGCCGACGTCTGATGTTCCACGTCTCCTGTTCGCTGGCGAGGGCACACTGACGGCTAGTGAAGCAAAGGTGAACGTTTGATAAACCACAGAGTTGTTTATAAATAAACACACTTCGATGAAACCCCCACAAATATGTCATTATGACAGGCACGTTTCTGGGCACACTGGAAGGCATTACAACTAGCACAACTTGACTAGCACAATGGTGACTCTGTGCAGTTTTTACCGTGTTTGTCAGTCTTGCTTACGATACATAATTTTCTAATTTATTCCCCAATAAATCAGAAACCATCATATTACTTCCATTCTTGCCTTGGTACAATTATTTTTACTAGATACTCACCTAAAAAACCCTCATGGCTGCTAATAAAGTACATTGGGACAAAAATGACCCCTCCATGCTTTAAATTAGTCTTCTTCAGGCCGTTTGGCTGCATTGCTTGGATTTCTTGGCTGTTCCTGTGCGTATGAACTTAGCCGAGCTGTGGGAAATTCCGAAAACCAGTACATCTCAACACGCTTGTTAAAATATCACAGCAACTGACGACGGAATACCGGCGTTTTTCCTCTCGGTCAAAGTTGACAAAACAGTACAAATGGCAACCGTTGTTGAACACCGTCTAATCGTTTAGGGATAGCAAAATAGCATACACGGAACCTCCTGGTTTTAATCAAAGCGCGATTGGAGGGAGTGAAAAGACGACAACGCCTTAAAATACAAGAAGATTTAGCCGTCTTCTATTATGCACAAAAATGGTACTTGCCTACCACAGGCTTGCGGAAGAAACGTGTGGATGCTTATAAAGAACGGCCTAGCAACTTGAGGAACTACCATAACATTGCTGCTCTCATTACATTCGAGGCGTTTGTCCTGCGTGGCCACTCCATGGGTCTTTAGTCTGTGTTCAGTTGTCGGCCATGTAGTCACTTTTACAACTAATTGCATTCTAATATTAATGTCATAAAACTCAAGCCAAATTTCTGCAGCAAGTGCACGGATTTCCATTCGAACTCGCTGATCCTTGTGAGCGCGAAGTGCGCTGAAAATATAAGATTAAACTGTGGCAGTTTGACCGCATGGTATGTTGTAGATCCCTGATAACACATCAGGGGTCTCCAAAGTTTTTAATTCGCAAGCTGATCTTTCATTTATATTTAGCTCCTTGAGCCGGGTAAAACTGTAGCCAAGTTATGGAGTTCAACAATGACTGCTTTTGGCAGTCATGCATTTTATTTATGGCTGTTGTAGAGTCACGTTATGCCTTTCTGATGGTAGCACATAATTAATCGGTCCGAGCATAAGTGCATCATAACAAATTTGCCTTGAAAGCTGTGTACATTTCTGCTATTGATTCTTATATACATCCTTAAATCTGTTCAAAAGCATTGTACAGCAAAGCAGAATATATTAAGGTCAACATCGCCGACTAGTGAGAAATGTGGATCCAAACTTTTCCTCTTAGCTTACGATTAAGATGTATAATGACTTTAGTAGTTGAAACCATAATATTTGATAGCCCTGGCAATCGTTATCAGCTTCTAGGTGGCCCATACAAGGAAGCTTGTTACGCTGTCACGCCGAAACTTCAACTTAATGTATTGTGCGACTTTTCGTTCACTTGAACTCTGCTGCTAAATGAACTCCACCGTTTTACTCTATTCCATTTGTAGGAGTGCACCCACGGGGCTTTGCAAACTGGGGTGCTTCGTGCTCTGGAGTTATTTCCGTTTCTCGAAAGGAAATCGGTAAATGCATACTTCAACGAGAGAACAAACCGTTTACCTTGTACCTTGAACGGATCACAACTACGAACTATCATACTTGGTAAGCTAGCTCACTATTTAACTGGGAAACCGCTGGCCCGTTGGATCTCGACTCTGAATAACTATAGGCCCCGTCGGGTAGTTCGGCCTACTCGATCGTTCCGAGATCTGCTGATAAATGGTGTTAGGAAAAAGCAAGACGGCCAGCTAAACTTTCCTGCCATAGAAGTGAGCAATCCTGTGAACCCCAACTTGAGCCATATTGCAGCCTCAGAACCACATGGCCCAGTCAGAGATAATCTTCAGCAGGCTCGCGCGAGGACTCTTCGGGCCATTGGTAGAGGCCGTTCAAACTGCGCTGGCACATCAGCCTTATCGAGGCGAAGCGCGGGGACCCGTCGTGGATTTGGCTATGCTCGTAAACGGAGAAGCGGGGCAAATCGCACAAATACTTCTTACGTATGTTAATAAACTTAGGAAGCTATATAATTTGTTATATATCGTAGATGCTTGTTTCTATTTCCGTCGTTATGACACTCTTCCTTGTACCTCGCAAACAGTGTGCAGAGTGCTTTGCGAACGCCTTTGACGGATTTCGTACCCATCTAGGTGAAATTTATCCCACCACCTTTGAACTTTATTTATTCGCCAACACATCTAACTGCTTCGTTGAAATTCTGCGAATTTTTCGACGTGCAGTGCACCGGATGTGCAGAAATTTACTTACAAGTACCCTATTGCTCAGATTCTGTGAGCAAACACCCATTAAATTATTATGCATAACGATTTTCAACCCAAAAGTTGCCTTCGATCCCAGCCTTTGCTTTATAGCCTTATGAGTTGAGTAAATCAGGTGATTTAGACATCGTATCATTTTGAATCGATAATCAAGTGTTAAGTTAACATAGACACCCCACAACCAGGAGCATCCGAAATAACGAACACCACTTCTAGGTAGAGATAGCTTTCCGCTCCAACTCAAGTGGTTCAATCGTAGCAGATAGAGGATTCCATGTCAAGATGACTAATTGGCGAAATTCCGGAGGTAAACCTCCACGAAGCGAAATGCTGTCAATTTGAGCCCCTTCCCTTTACTGGAAGAATGATGCCGTACGCAGTAATGCAACGTTCATAATCGTAGTAATAGAACTAACTTGTCTATCATAGTCTGTTTTCCTGTTGCATTTCGAGTGTTTATCATGTGGTTGAACACAGTCCTTAAGTGAGCCAATAAATGCATTCATATCACGATGGATACGTTTTAGTCTACTTTTGATCCTTACATGTTTGCCTCCGACACCAGAATGCTAGAGGTTAATCAACATTGTTGTGTCTCAACTAGTTTCGTTGTCATGGTTAGCCGAATGGAAGTGGTCCTCCAATCTATCAACATAACAGTCTTATGTGGATACTTCTCACTCGCACAGCAAGAGCGTATAAATCACGAAACGTTAACATTTCATTTGCCTTGTGGGCTTCTGGAGCAAAACATGCAGCCCAACTAGGTTTGACCACCATGAACCCTGTACTTAGGAAGATCTTTCGTATCGCTACAGTATATGGCAGCGAATATTATCCGATGAAGATGGAGTGGTGGATGCAAAAAATAAAAGAGTAGTGAGTCAGAGATTGAGAAAAGTGCCCCTAGCTCCTTGAAATTACCATGTCGGTGAGTGTTTTCAACAGTTGATTTGGTGTGTCTGTTATCTCAGCCTCGCGGACGATGGGCACTGATATGGCTATGCCTTGTTGTTATGTTCTTACCCCGTCTCCAGTTCACGCGTCGCCCACCTTATAGTATCTTCCATCTGGAACTTACTTCAGTAAAAAACAGATGACCGATCCAATTCAGCTAGTGGGGCCGAGTCAACTTGTCGATGAATCAACCAAGCAATCATTCACCACACTTTAGCATTGCCAGTCCATTGTTCCCATAACACTTGTGCAGCGGTTTGAATGCGCCGATGTCCAACACGCAGTGAACAGGCTTTTCTGCCACAGAGCAACACCGGACGCGTCGTAGACCCTGACTTTCATCGCCTCGTCAGTTAATGTCGCACTGACTCTAGAGTTGTCTAAGCTGGGTGGCAACGTTGCTATCCAACGTGGTGCGACCACCCAGATAAACTGCTCTGGTGCCATTGTCAGCTGTGGTGTGCTCACTCAGTCTTGCCATAGTACTTTGCGCTTTGAAGGCGCAAAGCGCTTAGCGAGTCGCTTGACAATATTACCAGATTAATCAGTGTGCGTTGTATCTGAATGAAATCTGGACGAAGTAGTAGAACTCAACGCCTTCTTCCCCAGGACGGAGTTTGGTGCTGAATTAGCAAATAGATCACGAACTTAAAAAGAGAAAAGTCAGCACTGTTTATGGTGATCTTAAGAGGATAATCTCCGTAGACTTTCATACCCTCATTGAGGTTAAAGTACAGGAGTTAGTGAGGTGTGATGGAGATGTTGGAAACATCTTTAAAGAGAAGGTATCGCTACATATAAGTTCGATTGACTGCGCTCAACGCTGCATAAAGATCCAAGAGGACAACAGCTGTTTATCTATATTTGTGACGATGTTAACGCAAAATAAACAAGTCCTCCAAGAGGATAATTGAAGAGGAAAAGGATATGGGGCTGGCTGCCGACACACCTGATATATGGAGGACGGATGGAATTTGAGCATCATGATCTGCAGAATTAGGCCTCGTCGGGTGGCAGCTGCATATGCGACGTGTTTCGGAGATTCGGAGAACCATGGTAGGAAATTTAAGCTTGCGAAACTCATCTTCACTGTGGTTATTGTTTGCTGGGAGGTTGCAATTGGAGGACTGTTGTACCTCGGAAGTTTGTTAACAGACCAATTGAGGTAGTTGTACCAACATATCGAAGAACTATGCTTCGAGGAGCAAATGGCTTCAGTTCGTTCGAACACCTCAGGCTAGGTATCTATATAAATGTTTTCGCACCATTAGTATGCTTCTTCAACAGAAGCACTTACAACATCAACCCCGACAAATGCTTCGCGAGCTCGCCCCCTGTCCGCCGATCCAAACAAACCGTGTCCGTATCGTTGACTCATATGATCGCACCTGTGGAGCCGGTGAACTTCCACAAGCATAAATTGGACGCATACTCAACTTAGCGTTAGACACGTTCGCATGGACGTGCACTCCTTACACACTATGTCCGATCCTGTCCTTCCGGAAACATGCCAATATATAGCAACGTTTTCTAATGACACAATTTTGCGAACGCCACATCCCATGTGCCTGTTATTTATCGTATTCCATCTTATAGTAGTTCCGTATCCGGCTCGATCGATAATCAACACCGAGAAAAATTAGACCTTTACCGTTGGACAAACATATTTGGTTACACAATATACCATTTCTCCTCAATCTGGCTTTCGTTTATGACACATTCAGACTGAATCTACGAATCACACTACAACGCTACCTGAAACATTAATTAAAGCAAATATGGGACCATGTGCTTCTCGCTTGATACTCTCCTTGCAGCCACAAAAACCTCGTCACTTAGCCATTCGGTATCCCTTTGTGTGGGAGGTTTTCGTCCTCGCTGGACTGCCCGTATTTTCCTTCAGTTCTTATGAGAATTCCATCCGGAATCAAGAAGCATTTTCAACCGCAGGGTGGCTCTTATTGGCGAGTTTTACTGCGTAAGATTTATCCCCTGACGCATCAGTACTTTATCCTCATTTTGGTTTGGGGGTGTCTTTTTGCGCAGCCTATTTTTCAGGCAAATCTGGACAGATATTATCATTTCATTGGCCAATATCAGGAGCCTTCTGAAATAACATCGCACTAGTCACACCACTGTTCCGCTTGTTGTTCACGGGAGGTTGCATGCGCTTGGTATCACCTAAAGCTGGCAACGTCACCATCTCTGGACAGCTCTGTCGTAAAAAAGACATGATCTGATTGCAGGTTGCCGCCACGAAGAGACGGGATCTTATTGCGGGGCGACGGTTTGTGTGCTTCCAAAACTCCGCTATACTGAGGAGTATGCGTGCGATACTCACGCAGCCCCTCATACCAAGTTGGTCAATGGGTATAGATCTAACTAACACAATCTTCTGGTCTCCAAAGTTGGGGATTGAAATAGCGCAACCAACTAGATCTAAGAGCTGGATCTCGAGAAACACTCTAAATCTACTTGGAGCTCGGATACAGATTCCTCTTAGTGGAGACTACAATACAACTGGATGAACTTTCAGAAGTGAGGTGAAAAAGAGCGTCTGCGTGGATCGAGAAGCTTAGTGGATCCAGGAAGCTGAAGAGATGGAGGAAGCGGTACACTCTTGGAATGTGCGTAAACTAATAATATAATATGATCATTAAGCCGTAACACCCTTTTGGTGCCTAACTGCCGTGCTACCCAAAGAAAGCACGGGGGCCGGGATACTGCCGGATTGCCAAAACCAAGACAGGAGCAGTCGAGATGCAGAGGTTGGGTTTGAACCACGAACCTCCCGTCAGTAACTTCGTGCCTTAATTACTGACCTATTTCGGCTCAGTGCGTAAACTAATCCAGCTGGTAAGCGCAACAGGACCTAAGAAGCTTCCGGCAAGCGAAACAACCACTAATAACAACGGCTCGCTTATAAATAAAAAGCACCTAAATCGTTGAGTATATCACAATGAACAACAATTAAACTAGCCACCTGCAGTTGCTCAGCCGCACCACCGACCCGCAACGCATCCCCGGACAGTGAACTTGTAATCTCCGACGGCTTCGGAAATAAGCGTATGCCTTTTCTCCTACAAGCGTCACACAGCTGCTGGTCCTGACGAACTCCCACCCGCTTTGTCCAAAGATGGAAGTGAAATCCTTAATCCGTGTTCGTCTAACATGTTTCTCTCCACCTGGGTGAAAGAGGCCGTCCAAACCAACTGAGGTGAATCAATAGTTGTGTCCATTTTCACAAAGTGTGCTACCAGTGTGTGTGGCAGTTACAGAAGAATGGGCTTCACCCTCACTTTAACCAGACTGTTTGCGTCGTCCTACAAAGGCGCATGAAGGCGAGACCTGAGAAAAGCAAGCGTGATTTCGGCCAGGAAGGATCTGTTTGGACCACATTTTGCACTCCGTCAAGTGTTGTGGCAACGGCTTGCGTATAGGCGCACGACATTCTTGTTGTTCCTTGATTTCAAGAGTGCGCTCAGGTGCCGCAGAAGTTCATGAATATCATCCGCTGTTTGTATTCACATACTTATGAGTGTATGGGATGCTCTCCAGAAGCTTTCCTTTAAGCGATGGTGTCCGACCAATGTACCCCATTCTCTCGGTCATTGATGAAGTAATGAGGTGAACACTGGAAGGTTTCCCAAAACACGGTGCTCCGATATCTCCGATCGAGAATCTTGCCGACCTGGGATATGCCGGCGGCATTGTTCTCATTTTTTGGAGAAGAGCGAGAGGCGCGTGTGTTGCTAAAATGCCGACCCAGGTTATCCAATACTTCGAGGTGTGCTTCCATCCGAAAAAGTCATATTGCCGGACGTGCAATCTTCGAACATGCCTACAAGAATGCCACTGGATAGATGGAACGTTATACATATCTCAAAAACTGCATCAGCTCTGAGGGTAGTATGACAGATAGAGTCAACACACGAATCTCGCACCACAATTGCTTTTTCCAATTTCGCTCCACTTGTGGCATCAAAAGTGTATATCGTTGTGTCTCGTAGGGCGCGTATATCGGACTGTGATGCGGCCCGTATTGTTGTGCGGCTGTGAGACTTGGCCACTTCCGGCAGGGCATCTGAGACACCTTCAGGCCTTTGACCACTGATGCCTCAGAACTACGGTTGGAATCGGCTAGCACCAGTGAATTGGGGTTGAGGTGTTCAGGAGATGGGTTTCGGATGGAGCAGACGGTATTTCACTCGAAGTATTATCCAGCGCAGCAAGCTAAGATGGTTGGACCATGTGTTACCAATGCCGACTTACCGCCTGCCGAGGCGACCGCTGTTAACTGTGCATATTTTGGTGTGGTGGAATCATAGAGGTGGACAGAATTTGACATGGATAAAGGGAATGAGGGATGCTACGAAACGTGTGGGTGCTGTTGGTGCCGTTTGCCCTCTTGGATCGGGTCTACGTGACCGTCCCTGTGCTTGGCTGGAGATACTGAACGATGTGGCGGCTAACCCAATGTCAGTGGCGTCCGTGCTGTCAGCTTCTATCCAGATTGTCTGATTAAGTGTTGGAGGTGCAGGCACCCGGGGTGTTTGTTGCGGCCCAGTCCTGTGTCCCTCTCACCATCATCATCGACAGCATGACATCGGTGTGCAACACTGATGCTTCGCTGCTGTACAACCATTATTTATTTGAAATCCTTATTGTGAAGAAAAGAATAGAAGTGGATGGGGAATGGGCTTAGTGCCAGCCTACCATTAACATTCCGAGTTGCCTACACCCCCCCCCACACACACACACACACGGGCAATCTGGATAGAAAGTGACAATAAGAACGCCATTGACATCAATGGGCAGCTATATCTTGCAGCGTCTCCAACCAGAGGCAGTGAGTATCAGGTGGTCCCTATCCTGAAAGGCCAATCGCATCGATAGCACCCAGATCTCTCGTAACCCCTTTCATACCCACCTCCCAGGTCAAAGGTTGGCCATCTCTCCGTTTATACCACTCTGAATTAGACCTCTTCTGCGACAGTAAAGAACCAGTGTTCTCAGCTGGTGTCGCTATCAATAACAATGTTATTAATGATGATGCTGATGATGATGCCAGTTGGTTGTTAGGACTAACCTAGAGGCGACCCTACACAGAACCTAATGTCTCCCAAAACGGATCATGCTGTTCTAGCTGGGGCAGTGGTGTCGTGTCTACCTTAAACTTTGTATTGTTCAGCGTATTCTGAGGTCTGTTCCAATGCGTTATCAATAACATGGTTATGCTAGGGGGAACATCGAACCGTTAACGCTGATATGTGTTAGATTGTGTTTAGGAGAGGCAGGTCATTCACGGTAAAGAGCCTAATCGAATTCCATGGTTCTTGTCACGCACTTCGTAGTGCATGATGATGTGTTCCTCGTTTATCCCCCTTATCTTTGTGCCGAAGGGAAACAAGGCAAAGATAGTTGGACCATTACCTATAGGCTACTCATGGAGCTCTGTTCACCACACCCAACCAGTTCACCAGCAGACCTCCCGTATAGGGGCCCCGGGAAGTAGAATAAAATGAATCACAGTCAGGATGTTAATGACACTCTTGCATCACAATGCTGTCGCACTCCATGCATAGCTGTACTAAATTCACTTGCAAAACGCTAGACGTTTAAATCTATCTTCCACCACCAATTCGACAATGAACTAATACGAGTCATCGCACACATTACGTGTGTGTCTGGCACCCTAACCATCTGTCATCAATGATTAAAAGCTGTGCCAGTTGTGGTCACTGTAGATAGGTAGGCGTATTAAGACTGGCAGTACGAAGCGCAAAACAGAATAGTTTGGTTGTTTCTACATATTAATTCGATTGCTTTCTTTAGTTACGCTAATGAGACAAGTCGGACTAGATAGAAAATCGACCATATGTATGCCGACTACAATTTTGAGGGAATTGGAGTTGAACTACTGGAACCAATCACGGTACCTTTCAGCTAATATTTTATGGATTCTCTCTCATCTTGTAAACCGGTTCACAACACACTATGCTAATATTAGGGTATTTCGTTTTCCAGAGTTCCGTGGATGATCAATTAGAAACCAGTGTCTCTACCATTGAAGCGCGAGTGCATTTCGGTCACCACAGGCCTATGCAGCTGAAGAGCACCATTCTCAGTTCGTTTTCTACAACCCTTGTTGAAATTCGTCATTTGTGGAGCACACTAACCTCTCAAGACCGCCAGCACGCACTGTCTGAATTATCCGGATTACTGGACGAACTGCGTGTTATGCATTCAGAACTGGAGGACAGGGATTCCCTACGCGTTTCTTCTGTACTTATGATGCCGTCTGACAATCCTATCGTTCCATTTCCCTCCTCTCGCTGATCTAAATGTGAACAATCTTCACTGTACAGCACGATCACTAGTTTTTACCGCACCATTCACGGCATCATCCATGTGCGCTTTCGGGTTGTCTTCTAGTTATATTTTATTTTTTGCATCAAAAACTTGTCATGCCCCCTTGTTTAGGAACACACAACGCATGAACTGCTAGTGTGTTGTGTTATTTTCTTGAATTTGGTACATCTCTTGAGTTTTCGTTCATTCCATTGGTCGGGTGACTCAAACCGTTAAACTTGGCACCTTATGGTACATCATTACCTGGTTTATTTCAATGTCTAATCAATTGATTACCTTCCCTAGTCGAATGTTCGGGCTACCATCTTTTGTTGGTTTTCTATAGACTACCGGCAATTAAGTTTGAATTGTGATATACGGTCGACCGATGTCCGCAGTGGATCTACCGGATCAACACTGTGGATCACTGGAGGCCTGTGCCCGTTGCGTAGGCGCTAGGCGGTTTACGTGGAGTCAAATGCGGTACTAGGTGCAATTTGCCGGTGCTGATATAAACCCAAGGGAATAGTGTAGATGGATAAACATGCAGATACCTGTCGAGAGTCACCAACCGGCCTGAGCAAGATGGATTAACAATGAACATCAGCACTGATTCTCTTACAACATGGCGCTGTCATCATCCATCGATATGTTTAGGCTGTGACGGAGTACCGCATTTCCTCTACATAAATTGCCGTAACAATGCTTTGTGAGAGATTCTCATCAGCGCACCATTTCCGCGAGAACATACTGCCAATGGCTCTTGTGTTCACATCGTTCACGTTCAAGCAGTCCTTTTTCTGTACTGGTGCAATCGTTCTGGCTGATCCACACCAGACTGGGGACTGACCGGAAAAGGTGAGCTAGGACAGGAGAGGATTGTTTAAACAATGATGTAAGTAAAACTGCTGCCGCGAAAGACAGTGGACCTGACGAGTAAGGTGATTGGTTGATGGTCCAAACGACCTAGCGTGACCCGCGTCCAAAAATGCCATTCGAACTCAGCAGGTTAAATTTGAGAGATCAATTAAAAGTTTAGTTTTTTTTTTTTTTTTTTGGGGGGGGGGACAGCGTGGATAAATCATATAGTAGGGTAGTCATCCCAGTAACTTGTCCGGTCTCAAACCGGAATCACCATGACCTCAAGTGAACCGAAACCGCATAACGCTGGCAGCAAATGACGGTCATATTTGAGCCAGATTCATTCACCCCCATTGTTTGTTAGGGTTTAGTATCCCTGGTGAAATGTTCACTCGTGAACGCTGACCGTCTGAGCCGGTTTTGACCACAGGCTTGCTGCCATCAAACGCTTATCCTGCACAACCCAGAAACCCATCGCCGAGCTCAATTAATCGCTTAATCAATCTGGCCTATTCGGATAACACCACCACCACTACCTTGTAACCAGTGTCGCTCTGAATGCAATCCGATCCATTCACCAATTATGCATAATCGGACTGACTGTTGACCGGCTTGTTTTGTGGTTAACGTGTCCACACGTCTAATATCCGAAAAAAAAACGACAATGAAAAGGTGTTTGCATCATGGACAACGTCAGTCTGGATTTTAGAGCACCAGACTCTTTGCAGTTGCAGTCGAAAATCCGGGCGCTGTTTGTGGTATGTCGCAAGGTGACTGACAAGAGTACAATACCAGGCGACGTGTATTCTTCCATTTATTTATCTCTCCAGTATTACATTAAGGCTTCACTATTTACGTCAGAAAAACAATTAATCTTTTTGGTAAGTCTGTGACAGTGGCGAAAACGACTTGTGGGAGCAATCAATCAATTTATCAGCTATAAACCGTGGCACATGGGCACATTGGTTCCAGCTGCTACAGTTTCGATCACCGGAAAACGGGTATGTGAAACATACAACCAGCTTTGGAGGCAAAGGCATGTTCAGTTTGTTGGGTTGGATTGGGTAGCTACGCATTGAAGGCGATAACTTTGATGCACGAGCGCCACTGATTGCGCGATTGGACCATTTCTGCCAATGTCATTAACCACCCGGGGTCCCCATCCAGGGAGGCGGCAATTGCCACCCGACTAAGTTTACTGGGAGCCAATTTGTTTGTTCTACCAACTAGGTTCCAACGCGGAATCGGTTGTATTAGTCATAATTAAACTCAGTAGAATGGACTTTCTAATCAGGTCTGTTCTGTCTACGAGAATGGCCTGTTTTATTACAAGATTTTTGCAACGGGGATAATTTTGGAGCGACGCCCGGCTCAACCACAGAAGTATTACCCTTATCTGGTTTGTTCTTCAGCATATTCACAATAAATAACGGAATATTCACGGTCAGCACGAACTTCTGCATGCTTTGATGGGCGAAAGGCCGCGTTTTTCGGAGTCCGGAGGGAGCTTAGTTACAGTATTTTCCCCTTAAGGTTAGGCCCCATGAAACCGTTCACTCTAGCTGGGTAGGACATAAATCCATTGACATCAATACTACCGCACTTCAATCATTTTTCACAGAGAGGTTGGTGATGACTGGTCGTTCAGCCGTAACATCCTTTCGGTGCCCAGCTGCCAAGCCACACGAGGGCAGAGAAACTACAAGGTTCCCCAAGCTAAACCAGAAGCAGTCGAGATGAAGAGGTTCAGTTCCAACCAAGGAACTTACGGTCAGTAAGTCCGCGCCTTAACCACTCAGCCATCGTGGATTCCTGGCAATTAGGATCTGCATCATTAAACAGTACAGGGTCTATGGAGGTAAAATACGCTAATAAATGAAACTGTGGTCGCACATTTCTAATGGGCCTGGTGAACAACCTGTTTGAACTCTTCTGGATTGCCTCCCCCATTACTAGTCACAGAATTCAGATAAAAATGAAATGTGTCTATCACGAACTACTGCAAAAATCAAAGCGGAGCATTATCCAGTACAGTAATGTCTTTGGGCAGCTCAGAAGGCCCACGCTGCCGAATGAAAAAGTGCGACATATCCGCTATTGACTACAATAATAGTCAGAACCTGTGGTAGTATCCTCCAGAGAGTGAAATCCCCTCTAAACGTAACAAGTCATACGGTTTTACAGCTAATTTGGAATGCCTTTGTACTTGGGTAACTTTTTTAATCGCCGGAAGTTTGCATCAGTCATCACTGATGTCTCTACTCTTTCTCCACTATATGAAGATCCTGAATGTCTTGAGGTGATTGGTTTTTTAATCGCACCAGAAACCCGAAGTTTGATCGACTTGTCAAAAGAAAGCCGGGCCATTTGCTCATTTGTCGGAAAACTCGTGTTACATTGACGTGCAGAGACGTCTGCCTTAAACGATCGTAGCACATATGCCACCCTCTTGGTGTTTGTGTTCGGATATCACTTGACCTGTCACGCGGGTGTGAGTAAGCGATTGAGACTACTGCATTCATCCCCAGCTAGAAGTGAATTCAAAAGGTAGTCAGAAACAGGTTGTAGAACTCGAACTGGGAAGCTCACCTTGCGAGTCTAGGCGTGCAACGAATGAAACAATGGAACATGGGCGAATTTCACCCGTTCAGACAAATCGATTCACTTTATAGCTAGTAATCAGTGAAAGCGTGTTCAGCTCTATTATAAATGTGGCGCAAATGCAGAGAAGACGCTGCAGCAACTGATTAGCGTTTGGTCTGCACGGGCGGACTGGGAGCGCGTGTGAAGTCAAAGGTGTCCACAAGCTTTGCCCTTCCATCGACCACTTACTCGATTGCCTGGAAGGTTCATGTGTTTCTTCTGTAGAACTGCTCACCACTGAAACATTTCATCGTACGTCATTCAGAATTTTCCCAGTAAAAGAAACACTTGAAATGCAATACTATTTCACCAAATGATTTTCAGTCAGTAGTTATCCACACAGACGATTTAGGAAACTACGCACGAGTGTCGCTGAGTGTATTTCATAGAAAATTGGACCTTAAAGTTAAGCATATACTACGAAGGTCATGTGATGGGGTTTTTATAGAGTTTCTACCTCACATTTCTACTGGGCTGTTTATTTTGCCTAGTTGCCACTTACTGTGTATGATTCACCCCATGTTATTAATCCTGAGTGACAACCACTGAGTTAGTATTGTGTTGCATTTGTATCGGTTGCCAGGTTCACAAAGGTGAACTCGACCGGTTTATGGGGACCGAACGAGTCTGTTTAGTTTTCTTGTGTGGAATACACTTCAACTAACGTTTTCCGCACAAGAACCACCCAACCGCCCTGTGATGATTCCTCCACGATCGGTGACGTAACGTCTACAAGCAAATTACCAAGCTCGGCGAACAGTTCAACAGCCCCCTGATCTACCACCAATTAGCGCACCCGAGCTTCGATATATTGCGGACTGTTTCTCTGCAATCTACCATCTATTAGCACAAATATTTAGGGTTATGTGACTAGTACATGTTCTGTCGTTGCCCGTTCACCACGCACATGGCACGAACTATAGTGCTATTTATGTAAATGTGCTATTCATGGTCGATTTCAGCATGAACAGATGTCAGTGGCGTCCATTGTGCCAACTTCTATCCAGGTTGTCTGACTGAGTTCTGGAAGTATAGGCACTTCGGGTGTATGTGTTAGGCTAGACCCAGGTCCCCCATCCTGCCCACTTTATTTCGCTTTTCCATTATTGGGTTTTATTCAAATAAATTGTCATAGATGTGCGGCAGTGAAGCACCAGCGTTCTCATCTGATGTTGCTGTCAATGATGGGGACGAGAAGGAGGATGATGTAGCACAAGCTACAGTGCTATTCATGTGTCCCCGTCCACTGTTTCCACCTGCCTTCAAAGTTGGTGCCCTCCAAGGACTGTCTGTACTATCGTCTCAGTGACTCCTTAATTAAGGAGTTGATACTTGATACTGCCCGATTAACAGACTGCTTAAGTTCCAGCTTGGAGCACTCCAATAGCACGGTAGGATTCCCAGCATTCATGGTGTACGTTGCTCACTGGGACGAAAGATGGGTGAAGCAGTCGCGGTTTCGCTGAACAGTCTCACCTAATTCAGTTAGGGCCATGATAATCCAGCGCCGACAGAACAGAAGTTGCTGCGAAATAGACGGTCCACTTTAGAGTTTAACCTGCTTGCGTAACGCTATAGATTTCAGCCTGATACTGATAGTGAGGGGTTTACGGTGTCTTATCACCCAGTCTAATATTATGTTTTCTCTGCTGGTCCTACTTCGACCGAATGGCCACCTATGGCCTATCAGCACTAGTAATGCTAGAAAGTTCACTGTCCTATTCGCACAAAAACGGTTTTGAGTGCATCCTACACACTTATGCAACTGAAACGTCACAGTGCTAGTGAATGCTGTTGTTTACCTGTTCGCCGTTCATGAGGAAGTTATATTTTCAGTCATACCTATACCAGGGCGAGCAGCTCCGTATCCGTGACAACAGTGAAAGTTAAGCACAATCTCGGGTATGCAGTGGAATTTTTTTCTGAAACTGCAACCACTCCTATTTAATTTCCACCAGAATATCAATCGTTCGAAAGAAAACATTTAAGCGAGGATGTGAAAACGATAAGAACTCAGAATGAGGAACGAATTGCACACTTGCAACTAATCTCATGTCACATCGGCCGTCGTGTGGCGCCATCAACCGGGTCACCTTACTTTTTGCAGGGCAAGTAAGCAAAAACCTGCTACTGCTCATGAACCGCTTCTTGTTCTTTAGCATATTTGTTCTGCTCACCATCCTTATCTGGTTGCCGGGGGGCATCCCCTTAGGCCAATTCTTAAGAACTGACAGGTCCATTCGCCACCCATTATCGTTAGCTGAAATATCTACGGTCTACTCGGGCTTCATGATCGCAGGCACTTCGAAATCATTCTTCAAATCAGGAGTATGCATGAATGCTACTCAGTTAGACCAGCAAATGACATATATTAGCATAGAACAGTACTCTCACTTCAATCCACATTCCTTATATTCCGTGCGTGTGAGACACGGATGACATGATTGGTAGGTCCGTGTGTGTCACAAGACAAACCTAATGTCGTCATAGCTGTACTTAGAGCCGATGACACTCAAAACGGAAGAAACACCTCCAAGAACGTGCAGCGCTCAAGATGAGCCGGTTTTACATGACACTGAGCGACCGAGTACAGTAGCACTGCTATATCGGTAGTGCGGGTACAGTGGAAATAAGGCTGTATGTTGGTTCGATGAGGTATGGTCAGTAACGAGGAGGAATTTTTCACAACTTTTGGCGAAATATCGATGCACTGGCGAGGGAGAAAACACAAGTAACGCGTTCCCACGATCAAATTTTGTTCATATTAAGTTCCCTGTGTAACAGATTAGAAATTCGAAACAAATATACGGAAGATTTCTCGGCTAGTAACACCAAACAATATACACTACAATGTCAAACAGAAACGCTGAATTTGAACACTTGGACAATGTGGAAAGCTGACAGATTTCCTGAGCTGGTTTTCAAACCATACGTGTATCAGTTGATCTGGCAGTCTGCATCCGAACAGCAAATTTTACACGAGTGTGTTTGGGAACAGACGCAAGCCATGTCCTACACATCTTCCCAAGTTAAACATGAGGTTAAGTTAATTGATTGCCTTAGTGACTATTCCGGCACAAAAAATTATTGGGTCCTTTTTTATTTCCGAGTAACGTGACCGGTGGGTACTGTAGCTAGTGCCCATTCGATATTGCCAATAAACGTACGACCACATATCGCAAAGCCAAGTAATTCCCATAGGTAGCGGAAATGATTCTAAATAGCTCTGTTTGGTTTCAGGAACACGGTTCTCCATCACCCAATGCCCAAAATGCACATACATCGAAAAAAAGCAACACAATCAGCCAATCGCCACTCCACCTCATATCGGACTCACACAGAAGGACTATTTTATTCACGTCGCACCGTAGGCGTTCGAGACGAGTGAGGATGACCTGCGCACCGACGAAAACAGTGGAAGCCCGAGAACACAGTTAAAGGGGTTTATTTACGTCATACAGGTTAGAAGCAGAACCTTACACAGGGAACTGATTTTCGAATCAATGCAGAGTGGGGGTGAACAGCAGACTCGCCAAGCTGTGTGTATGCTGCGAAAAGCTGCAACTTGCCAATGCGCCTACCACATGCCTCTCACAATCTTTCATACAGCTGAACTTGTACCTTATGAGTGCAACTAGAATTAGGTTGTGAGCCATTGAGGACGATGGCCCTACATACACTAATGTGAGTGATTAGTGGCTGTCGCGGATCGGCCCTGTAAAAGGCAGGATAGAAGTGGTTGCTCGCGGTTGGACGAAAAAAAACTGTAGCTAGAGGCTGACAAGACCTAGAGTGATGCTTTTATAGGTAAATGCTAATCGCAGGGAGGGATCAGTCGGGGTAAAACATGTGAGCGAGGAGGCGAAAACGACACGAACTCGGAATGAGGCCAACCAGACTCAAGTCGAGTTTGGGTCAGTTCCGACCATAGGCCGTTCACAGGTGCGTGTCGGTTTGGATTGCCAAGACATGATAAGATTGACAAGATGCAGTTTAACGTCTGCTCTATCCAATACAGCTCAGTATGCCGGATCGTGCCAACAGGATTTTATCTCGATGCTTTTCGGAGCTTGACTTTCGCTCTGAACAACGATGAAAGAATGACCTAATTAACAGCGTAGTGAGGTACTTGGGATGGAGTCTGCAAATCTTGCATCATTGTGACCGAATGACGAACGCAAGGTGAGTTCAACCGTCCACCTCAGTTGACCACTACAACAACTTTTATATGCATAGCATTCAATGACACAAAGCATGAAATTTGATGGTGTCAAGGGATACATTTTGGAGAGACTCCATTTGTTAATGAATTTCAGAAGAATAACAGTTCAGTGGATGAACATCCCTCAACAAAAACCTTTTCCTTATTGGGAGATGATGGTCTGCTGCGGATAGTATACCGAATGATAGAAAGCACGTAACTTCACCAATATAGCGAATCCTTATGCGATCAGCTCTCATAGTTTTTGGTTAGCAACCTCATATTCAGGATAGATCGGGTGAGTGTAGACAGCTAATGCACGTCGATATAGGAAACCGTGTCAATACGAGTAAGTTTTACACCATTTCTTTCACGCATAAATTCATTCCTAAGGATTGAATGTGAAACTGTTTGTGGTGGATAAATGTCTCTCAAGGAATCCTTTTTCATATCGCTTGACACTGTGTCTCACTCATATATGTAGGTTTCAGATCCATGGATGAGACACCCTCTACAGTATACACAGTGACTTGATCGCATGAAATGTGTCACTCAGTCGGTTACCTGAAGACTAGGGATATAAGAAAAAGATGGCAAAATTTGTGATGTAGTAACCATATTTTCGGCAAAAGCGGCTTCCGTACTCAGTCTATGGAAGATATAATATTTCAAGTTTTTCCGGCAGTGATACTCGGCTTTGTAAGCATCAGTCGACTTCATAAAGCCAATACAAGCTTCTGTTTCAACACGATCGCTTGTCATTGTCATGAGCTTTGTTTGCCTTGCTGATTAATTTTGGCGGGTCGCCTTTCCCCCCTGCAGATCAGCTTAAGAAACGGTTTTCTCCGCAACCTCAGAAAGTCCCAATTTTTGTTTTCTGGGTTCAGTCCTTGTCTTATAGAACCTCACGTTTTGTGGAGCACACATTGACCGGTCTGTCGGTCCTGCTGTCCAGCAAGCCCCTACCTTTGAGTGCAGTTCAGTTCAGTCAGTTGTTTTACAACCTTGCGTCGTCTACATGTGTACGGTGGCTCGGGTTGCCGAAGATTATGGCACCGGGGATAGAGAAAAAAAATGTTGAGGAAAAATGAAAGGGCTGCGGATTAATGAGTACGAACAAGAGAATAGGCATGACAAAATGAATGGTTGCGAGGCATCGTCACGCCGGTGAGTAACTCCGACCCTTAGTATGGTGTGTCTTTGATAGTGTAATCTCGTAGATGACATGCATCAGTGCAAACAAGGCCATTCGTTATGTTTTCCATGATCCGTCGCCAAGTCATGCGTTGTTCACTTTCTGGTATCTTTCAAACGGGACGTGTCTCACTAGACGGCACGGCGGGGCAATTGATCACCTGGCCTACGGAGCAAATGGCCGGGTCAGCGTAGTAGGTGTGGCCGAATTATCTCGTCGTTTGGACACGCAGTCGGTTTGTCACCAAAATCCATCCGTCGCACTTCAGCATTGCTCATTCGCTGTTCTAATGATACATGTTCACTGCCCCGAAGGCAGCAATGGTAAAGGCAATCTCGTGTCTTTAAAGCAGATCCGTACAGTAAAACCGAACGGACTGTTGCGTCGTAGACTCTACCTCCACCGAACAGCTAATGTCACGTCAACCCCAGAGTTACCTAGACTGAAGGAAGCCCGAACGCGCTTTAGTTATTCTAGCATTATCTTCGTCATCAATGCTGACATCTGACGTGATACAACTGCCCAGATAGGTAAACCTGCTCACTAGTGGTTCTGATGTCACGATCAGCTTTGGTGGTTTACCTACCCAGTCTTGTAATGGTATTGTGTACTTTGAAAGTAAAAGAACGCACAATAACACTATTTAGATTAGCCAGAGTGTACGTGTCTGGATGAAATCTGGACCAAGTAGTGCAATAGGGTCCACACACTCAAGGTATTTGAGGTCGTCCACAGGAAGATCCTGCATGCCAGAGGAAGAAGACATGACAAACGTCTACTCTGTAACTAACTGTGTGCGCCTGATGATGTCAGTGCACGAATCGCAAGGCTCCGAATAGTGTTTGCTAATCTGCATCACTTATGGCGTCAAAAAGGCATATCATTGTGTTTCAAGAGTCGCGTGTATCAGGACTGCATCGTTGTTCCGAGGCATGGCCTCTGCGGACAGATCATGTAAAGCGTCTTCAGGTTTTCGACCACCGATATCTCAGAAGTGTTTCGGGTGTCGGATGGCGTCAATGGAATCGTGTTTAGGTTATTAGGAAACAGATGAGCGCTGTTTTCTTACCCAATTCAGAGTGGCCTCGACCTAGAGGTGGACAAAATTTGACGTCGCAGAGGGAACTGAGAGATTTTACGGAAAGTTTGGGTGCCGTCCACCTTCCACGATAGAGTCCATGTGACCCTTCTTGTGCTTGGCTGGAGACACTGAACGATATGACAGCTAACGGATATCAATGGCGTTCGTGCAGTAAGTTTCTATCTAGATTGTCTGACTGAGTGTTGAATTTGTGGGCATATCGGATGTACGTGGTAAGTGAACCTTAGGTCCCCCTCCCTTTCTTCTTTCGATCAGAAAGCTTTATTCAAATAAATCAACATAGTTGTACGACAGTGAAGCACCAGTTTTCTCGTGTGGTGTTGTTGCCAATGATGATGATGATGAATTATGAAATGGGTATGCGGTTGCAATAGTTACTTCAGTCGTGTTAAACATCCAGCATCATCAAATGTGATGGCTCGCCATGTGCTAAGCATACCGAAGCAGTCTACCGAGATGAGTGTTGCACTTCGTGCATCCCTCAGACCAACGCAAACTTCGAGGCGCGCAATGATGACTTGACAGAAGGGTGCGAAAGATAATACGAAGAGCTTAAGTGCTATTGGTGCAGCCCGCCTTCTAGAATGGGTTCTCCATGACCCCCATCGCCACACGGCTGGACACACCCAATCTCTTCCCTTACGTTCTGTTCTACTTCAAGGCTCTAGGTATAATCAAATAAACATTTTGGTTGTACGGTGGTAAGGTATCAGTGTCAACACTGGTGCTGCTATCTCTGATCATGTTGGTCACGATAATTAATTCGATTACGAATCTGAAGAAGAAGAGTAACAAAAAGTGGTCCTGGCGGAAACCACTTTTGGTGCTAAACTCCAGAGAACACTCTTCGTGGACTTTCATGCGCCCTCGGGCGTTGTAGTATGATGATTGGAGGAGTGTGACAAAAATGTCCAGCCTGTAGCAAGAATATCAGGAGACTGTAAGGGACATGTAAAACAAGGACGAACAAGATCAAACCTTCTAAAGTGCAAATGGAGGGCTGTAAGTCTTACAATAACACACGGGTGGCTGTCAACAAGAACTGCACTGTCTCATGCAGA
>SJOL01001669.1:30915-44959 GCA_004794785.1 Opisthorchis felineus | reverse complement strand
TACAAAAGTTTGTTTTACTACAATACAACCGCAAGCGCCCGCTTTTTGGGTACAACGTGACTTTGGGACTTTTGCTGAGTGACTGTGGTTCTGACCGCTGGCTGGCTATCATTGGCTGTTACTAACTCTAAACGTGAACAAAAATTTTTAGCCATAAACGCTGGACTGATCTATTCACACCAGTGGATTAACATTACCATCACCGGAGGTTCTGAATACCAGGAAAATAGAACATTCTCTTCTTGGTGTGGTGGTTCAACGGAATACGGAACTACGGATTCTCCTTTTGTTTGCTGTGAGTCAAGATTTACTTGGATTCCTTTTTCCTTGTGACATTGTATCTGACTCGCATTAGTAATTTGTTCTGTGCACTAGACTCCATAGGGCCGTTAACCACTACAAACCTCACAACTAAAAATGTTACCATGCCGCATCTGCCGTCACGTGATTTCATCAGCTGGGTCGCCTTACTTGCTTCGTATAGCAGAGCGGGTAGAAGAAAACATGCTACTGCTGACGCCGTCCTTCTTACACTTTCACGTATTCGCTCTTCTACCTTATTCCATTCCAATTTTAACACTGTCCCCGTGGATCACGGCATTATGACAGACCACTCTGTTTGCCAAGCATCTGGTTCAGCTGCAGCTTCTGTGCGTCTGACTTCACCAACAACCCCGAACACCTCGAAGTCTGTTTTCAAACCCCGAAGGCCGATCTACTTAACTGCCCTAAATGCCCACACGCTGAAGCCAGCGCAACAACAAGCGGCTCTTGCTCGTACGCTGGGTGCCCTATGCAATAATGTACGCTGTGCTTCAGAAACAGAGGTCCGGGACGCAAACACTGCAATTTAACTGACTCCCCGCTCGCTCCCTTCCAGCGTTCGACTGTGAAACTCCGGTAAAGCAGAGACCACTACAGCCTGATATGCCGAGTTTGTATTATTGGGCGGAAGCTTCTCCGTTTACCTGAAAACTTGCGGATAATCACCCTTGCGTGGTTCGTTTGGTAACGTCTGTGAGATAATCCAGGGAAAGTGAGGCTGATTCTTCAAAGTTTATTGCGCCTGCTCACGCTCCAACGCACTGTAGCTCTAAATCTGTCGAAGATATGAACGCTCAGGTAGGTACACTAAGCGCAGCTGAGACTCAACTGGGTTGGACACGAGGCGCACGGGCAACGGAGAGCGCACACTGAAGAAGTGTGCCGATTCCAGATTGGCTCCTCGCGGCACTAACTTCCGACGGCTTTAACATGGCTAATCTTCTCCCCGATATTGCGATGCCCATCCTCGGCACATGAGACACAAGTCCGAGAGCGCCAAGCTGGATTTCAACCTGAAAAAGGACGCATTGATCACATATTCACATTGCGTCGAGTTCTTGAGCGGCGCCAAGCAACAACCGCGGCCTGCGTCGACTCTAAACGTCATTCGGCTCTTTCGATGGAATAGCTCTCCCAAATGTTCTCGGCCAGAGGGGGATGCCACCAAAATTTGTAAACACTTTGTGACTTACATTCCTACGCGTCTGGTCGAATTAGGGTGCAGAATGTACTGCCCAGAAGTGTCCCGGCAACTAGTAGACTTAGTCAAGCTTCCTTGTTAGCACTGGCAAAAAGATTTTTACAGCAGACTTGCATCTGGGTGCAGGTCTGCATTTATGTCCGGCATTTATGTGCCCGGGTGCAGACTTGCTGCGGAAACAAATCAAATTGGTGACAAACAGTCATCCTCACTATCGATCACCAGTGGAGTCATTCAAGGGAGCGTTCTAGGCCCCATCCTCTTCCCACTGTGTATCAACGACGTCTTCGGCAAAGTGTCCCATGTTAAACCCTTCATTTTTGCGAACGATATGAAAATCGCTGGCACATTTCCTCCCTCTGTTAAAACTCTTGCCGTTCACCAGATCCAACAAGACTTAGACTCTCTGACTCGCTGGTCAAGTGCCTATAGCCTATGCTACTCTTATTCCAAGTCCCATATAACCTCCTGCCTCTGCCCCGTCCCAGCTGATACGTTCACAATCATTAGGAACCCTATCGCTCATTCTACAGAGATAAAAGACCTTTCTCTCAGATACTCTTGTACCTTTAGCTTTTCTCACCAAGTCCAGTTCCAGGTCGCCCGGGCACGTAGGCTCTGCTTTCCGATATTACGCCCCTTTCATCTTCGAGACAAAAAGGTTGCAATTTTCAAGCTGTGCGTGCGACCAATTGTGGAATTCTGTCCTGCTTTCCCTTTGCTTTATACCCAAATTCGCAGGCTAGCACTTGAGAATGTTCAACGCTCATTCAATAGAAATTATTCCCACAGTCCAACCCTCTCTCCTACTGCTCCCGCTGCATAACATTGGGCCTTGAGCCACTATGGCTCAGACGGTTAAAGCTAAATTTAACTCTCCTACACCGTCTGTTGTACGGAACTGCTTTCAAAGCAAAGGTTGGCCCAAGCGTAAAGTCACATACTCGCTATAAGTTCCGTACATATATTAACCTCTTAGCGTGTCCTCCAGCGCGTACAATCCTACGCCACTAATTCTTCCTAGTTTACTACACTCGCACCTGAAACAGTCTCCCCGATAGGTTTCGAAATATCACACAATAACACGTTTTCGCAGTCTGTAGATAATGTCCTTACGTGTGAAGCCGCAGCCGCCCTACTTAATACACATTTGCCGACTGATGTCTTTTATGAATGGGCTCAAATCACCTCCGAGTTTGACAAAGACACAGTTAGTGGACGAAAAAGAAAAAATAATTAAAACTATAATTTAAAAAATAAAACCCCCTCCTTACTGTACCTTGCTACCTCTGTGACTTGCTTGAAGCAAAGGTTACCCACAGTGCCTGCTTGGTCAGAGTATGCTCTATTACTAACCCGGCTTCTTCCCGAGGAAACTTATACCAGGTTCCTTCCAGCTAGGCCCCTGCCCTGGACCATAAAAGAGAACTGTTGTTGCTTGTCTGTGGCTTGATTGGACCTGTCCCCATTGTTACTTGACTGGCAACACCAAGAAATACAAACGAATGACAGTTATCCTTTCGTTTGATTAAACAATATGCATGGGGCAGCCTGAATATACTTTGCGAGGCTCACGGCCAACATCGACGACCAAGGCATTGCCGCCTTCGTTCTAGTTAGATTACATCACACCAAGTCCACTTCACCATCCAGACATAACACACGCATTCTTCCGTTTTGTACTCTGAAGCGATCATATACATATAAAGTGTAAATTCCATATTATTTTCTGAATGCCAGCAGTCACAGCTAGTCCCTAATGACTGTTTTTGCCATGAACCATTCGTTTATTGGAGCGGACAGCAGTGACTCGGTGACTGGCGACCCATACTTCTCCCTTTCTGCAAAGTTCACGTAGTAGATTCCAGTTGATCTACTGCCTCTATCCGTTATCTCGGAAGCTGTTGCCCAACCGTTTATTATCTATGTGCTGTCTCTGTTTACATCACTCGCCCTTTGCACAACACAGACCCTATGATAGGATTCTTTAACTGAGCTAAAATCTACCGCCCCCATCCAACTCACCATGTAATCGCCCGTTCCAACTAGTCCAACGGCCATCTTTTCCGCTCGCTACCTAGGCGGTTAAGTCCTTACCTTCCCAAAATTGGGCACCTACTCTGGCCCTGGTCTTACGCCTTCTGATCAACTGGCGCTCAGTGCAAAAACGAGACACAACTCTTGCCACCAATGCATCGCTATCTGAAAGTACTGCATACATGCCGAGCAAAAGCTCACTGATAATGATTTGTTGTGTCCTCATATTACATCGGCAACCTCAGCTAGTACTTGGTTTCTAGGTCAGCCAACAAAATACACCATTTCCTGGGTTCATTTCACTTGCTGTCCTCTCCTTTTAGATTTTTTTCTATCGAACACCCTTTTATCTGATGCCTCATGGCACTCATCAGACGCTACTTCTCTCATCCATTTCTTCCTCATTCCTTCTCTTCCCAAGCTTCAAACTTCAACTATAGTTTCTCCAAACGCCCCGAACAACCGTTGGATGTTCAATCTGTCTGGTCCCCGGTCAACACTCACATTGTCCTTCAACTGAAGCAAAATTGTCCGTGACTCCACATCGGTCTGACTTTACCTGTGTTAATCTCCTCGTCTAACCCAGATCACGGAAATGCGTATCCCCTCTCCGATTGCGGCTACCTTGACGACCGTTACGGGGCTGCCCAGAAACCGAAGTATGTCAGGCCAATGATGGCACGGCACTACCATGCCCTGTTTCATAGCACACCCACAACTATTCTCTCCTACCCTTGACCGTACCCCCTCGCTCACTCGTTCCGCTAACTGCAAACACAAAAAAATTCTTCACCTGACCACAGCCACCTCCGGGACGCGTCTATTTCAATATGCTGAACCTTTCGATCGGATATAACCATTTCGGTTGACTTCCAGTCTGTGCTCACTACAAAGTCAAGGCTGGTGCTCTCACCAAAACCTCCAAAAAGTGCGAAAATAGAATAGAAATACTTAGATACTACTAGTTATATTAGGAGTGGTACGTTAATTATATTCCGCACACTGACGTCAATGTAGCTGACCAATCGGATGTAAGTGCCGCCAAGGAAACCCCTCTGGGACGTGTTGGTAGGGGTTGCCAATGACAGCGTGACAAAGATGCCCATGGTAGCAGGGACACAATAGAAAAGGTGGTCGAATTCAGTAAAGGCCACCGAGAAAATGCTGGTGTCTGGGGTATTTGGGATATTTGTTAACTACACCACACGTTGATATTTGGCTACGAAAAATATTGGACTATCCAGGTGTAAACCTCATACTACCGTAAAGACAATAAGAGATTTTGCGATCAATCAAATGTTTTTGGTTAGTAAACAGGTGTAAACCTCACCCTACTACCACGGGGTTGTAATTCAAATGTAGGTGGTAATGCAAAAAATGGAACAAGATCCATTTTGCCGAATCGATTTTCTTTCAGGAGGTTGAATACACAAAATGCAAAATTCTGTTGTTTTCATCTCGCAAACAGCGGGCTCGTCTTTGTTCGTTGCATTGAGCTTCCTGCTCAATGATGTAATCTGTGGAGAGTGTATATTTAGCAACATAAATAGGGCATACTTGGGTTGTTTCGCCCGAACACGTGCTGCGCTCGAATGTTCCCGACGTCGCTGTTGGTGAGATAATTGCCGAACCTGGATCTCACGTAGAAGCGGATGTTAAAGCAGCGGCTCCGGCATTCAAGCTTTGGGTGGATGGTCTCAGGCGGCAGTCGATGGTTTCGGTTGAACAGTCGAGATGCTTCGGCACCAAAAAGCATACTGAATCTAGTAATTCGAAATGAGTTTTCCAGCCTGCCAGAGTTAAAGTACGCCTTGCACTGTGTGTGATCGAGCATTCGGCGTCATTTTCCGCCGTTAGAACGACGTGAAAATCCTTTCCGGTGGCACTGGTACTTGATGAACGTTTTACCGCTGGAGGAATTTGCTTTCGAGTTTCGCATACTGTAGTACGATCCTGAAATTCGCTCGAACTGCTTGACGTAGTGCACGAGTTCGTGAACGTTGCATAATAGGCGGCTGCCCAGGTATTTTCCGAACAGGGTGGCAATGTTCACTGCGTACCCTTCAGCAGAGACAGGGACAATTGCAACGACCGATTGTGTAGTTGAGAAAGCCATAACGAGTGTGCCTCACAGGTGCGCGCGGGCACTTATATAGGTCAGGTCCACCAATGGAGATAGGTAATCAGCCCATATATTTGATGCAAGATCACTACTGAAAGCGTGTTCAGTAATGTAAATTAAATGAGAAAAATCACATTTGGAATTTCGGACAGAAATGAGAAATCAAAAGGGTGTGGTAATAATGATATTCCGAAGTCAATAATTTTCTGTACATTTCACGTTCCGGCTTGTGTGTTGTCACCACCTCACTGTTCCAGGGAACTTTTACACCCGACTCCACTACAACAGCGACACCAGTGAGTCTCTGCAGTTTCAATGTACACCATGATTCTGAGATTCCTGGTACCGTTTATCCGTATTACTAATCCCTCCACTTCATCATCCCCACTTACGCCTTTTGTGACCCTGGCCATAAGCCCAATAGTCCAAGGCCATGAGGCCTCAGTGGTCGCTCACTAGAGGCACCCCCAAATTTTTTTCACCGAAACCATGGGGTTTCCGAAGTTGCGACTTTAACGAGGAGTTAGTCAAATCCGTTTACACCTTCCGGAGATATGTTGCTCATAGCATTTTGTTTAAGTGAAGTCACGGAGCATCACCGATTCACATTTTGTTACCGGTTCACGAGGGATAAATCACGAAATCAAACTTAGCATATTTCGGTGTTCTTCCGTGTTCCTTAAGAATGAAATAACATCTACAGACTTGCCAATACAAATCCCACCCAGGAAAATCGGTCACTAACGTTAGTTTGCTTTATACTCTTCAGATTTAACAAATGGGAAATGGGAAGATGTATGATCAATTACGACTCGTATACGCCCGTATATACAACACACAATTAAACAAAGTTGTGGTGGCTAACTCACCAAGTGCTTAATAAATCATGTTGTCCACAATTCCCGATCGGTGTGTACGCTGCGGCTGGAGTCTTAATGTTATAAATGTAAACACGCTAGTCACTCAATTAGTCCCATTGATGATAATGGGGGAGACGTGTTGTTGTTGTCACCACCCTAATTGTGGTAAACTTTAAGTTTTTCCTCTCTGTTAATGCACTCTGTCCTATCTGATGTCTCCTTAAACTCACCAGGCTTCACCGATCTCATCCCATTCCCCAGTCTTCCCAAGCTTCGACCTCCGGCAATACCTACTTCAAACGCCCTGTTTGCCCGTCATCCACTCCACCTGGCTTGTGACTTACATTTACAGCGAACTTCAACCGGACCAGAAAAATACCTGCGATCTTACATGGGTCTTGTTCTACCTCCTAGGATTCCCTCGGCCAACCAAAAATATCCCACTACCCGCAGAATCGCACAACTCAGCCGCATGACCTCAAATATGACGACGGTTACGGAGCTGTCCAGAAACCGAAGTATGTCAGTGCAATAATGGCATGGCACTGCCATACCCAGCTAGACAGCACACTTGCAACTATTCCCTTCCTTCTCTTGACCGTACCCCATCGCCCACTTGTTCCATTACCTGCAACTACGAACAAACTCATGCTTTATTCTGACTGTAAGCTTACGATCATGCCTCACGCTATGCCACCCACCAGTTGGGAATAAATATTATCATTATAACCTCTCACTTTGTGGGCGCAAGGTGCATACCAAAGGACGGCATGACTTTGGTCAGTTCATCCAAAAACACCTGCGCCTTTTTCTTCTCTTTGAAGATGAAAACGATGCCCGCATATTCCAGATAGACAACATTTGTGTCAGAAGATACTTCAAAACCAGGGGTTCAGAAGACATTTCAGCGTCCGTCTCATTATCTCATCGATCACAAAATTAATTCGGAATGGAGAACGCTGAATTTGTTAATCCGTCTTTTGCCATGCAGGAGGGGAAAACTAAAGTGGAAGCAACTTTTGTCAGACTCTTGAGCTTGCCCCGGTTGTAGCATATATCCCGGCAATCCTCCTATGAATCGAAAAATTAATTGCTAGTAGAGCAAAAATTGCTGACAGAGGCTCACTAAATACACGCAATAGTACGCCTCAGAGACAACCCGTTTCGCAAAGCTCCGCGCTTCTCGTTAAGCTGTAACTACGTCATTCTGAGGTCACGTCATCGCACAAACGCGCAACACCCCCAGAAACCTACGTTTTTCTCTGATCTGATGTCCCTGTAACCGCGCTACCTTGGCTGCGCACAATTGAGCCGATGCAAGACCCCCATAATCCCATATGTCCACACCCGTTCGCACCGATCGCATACCTATTATCTACGCCCGCATATCGATTACCGTTTTTGAAATCAAGCACTGTCGCCTCACTGCAGCATTAGAAATTGTGACCACTTTTGGCTGCCTGCTATTTCGGGCCGCAGTCTAACTAGCACCATATTGCCCCCTACAAGAACTTTCTGACACTTTTTCCTATTTTGAGTCCCTAATGTAGACTCGGCTCTCATATTGCTTCATTTGAATAGCAGCAGTGAACCACCACGCGCCCTCGACGGACCCAAGAACATTCTTGAACAATGCTGGTCTTAACTTGACACGATTCCTTGACCAATCTTAACTACCATGAGAACCCCAACTGACTCACCCAAGATGTTCATGTACGGGGCTGTTTACGAATCCAAGTACGGCGTCGCAATGAGGGTACCGCAAATGCCACAACCATTCTGATGGCTCGCCCGTAGTTCCGTATATCCCTAAGATTTCCGGACCGATCGTTACATAAGCCCGCAAGACAGTCTCAATCTGTTGAATTCGTTCTAGAAATTCAAAGCACTGGCCATCGTATTGTACTGGTTGCTTGCTCTGTCCATAAACACACAAATACTTTCAACGGCACTATCAAGAGATCAACATACCGTCGAAGATAAAACCTTGCCGTGCACCCTGTATAGCGCGTGGTGGCTCTGATGAAACAACAACTTACTACCTGTGACGAATTCTTTGGACGCCTGCCGCGAAGATAGAAAGTTTCTCCTCTACAGCTCACGAATAGCCGGTCCATTTCGAGTCTGCGCGAACATAGAGGGCGGAGTTATTGTTAATGTGGTTTTGGGATAATTTCCAAATCCAATACAGACGGAAACATGTGAATAAACCGGATTTGCCACAAAGGTTCCCACCGTCTTCACGAACACATCATGCAAAGCCAGTGGCAGCCATTAAAATATGAATTCTGCGCCCATAATGGGTCTTGAGTACGTTTAAACATTTTAAACACACTAAATCAGCTCCGAGAATTATTGCAAAAAAACACCAGCAACAGTTGAAAGAAGCACGACTGAAGCTCAATGAATCGTTAACCCAAGGACTGCATGTCCAGACGCCAGCAGCCAGTACCAATGAGTCTTTTGGTTCTTTAAATGGTGCAGGCGGGGCTTCAATCACGGAACCCACAATTGCATCATTTCGCCGCTCAGTATTGGCACAATGAAATCGAATTCTCAAAAGCTACGAATTCTCCAAGGTTACAACTTCATAAAAAAGAATGTCCATGTATAATGAATTATTGGGAAGGTTATCTGAACGGGTGATTTTCTAAGTGAGCGCATCTTCAAGGTCATCAGTCACCACCGACTGTAAAAACGGTGCCCAATGTAATAAGATATTGCTGACATTGGACGAAATCTGCAGACATTTCTGCAGGTGAAATAATTCTTTGGGCTTTCTAGAAACTAAACGGTCCTTGTGGATATGAAATATGCGGAGGTAACACTCCTGTAAATAATTTGTTTCTATTCATATTAGCTAGACCTGTCGAATACCGAAATGGGTTCAGGCCTCCAATAATTGTTGTTCCGAGTTAACATTGCGGAAGACGCATTCTCACTGTCGGACAAATTGTGCTGGGTTGGAAGTAGTTTGGGGCTTACAGACGTTGTTGACCTATGCAAGTTTATGTTAAGCAGCGGAGTTATCCATTTTTACCAGGAAAATATGCCAGGACGAACATGTCGTCCATCATAGCGGACAGCTGAACGAACCTGGCTGACACACACGACTAACGTGCGGCTAGGGGTCCACTATGCCTAATCAGCTGGCCAACGTGCGCCCATCCATCTCTTCCGGGAAAAGTCGAAGGACAAAATCGTAAGGGAACAAAGGTTGATTTTTATTGGTCGTTTTACTTAGTACAAATATTCTGCCGGGAAGCGTGCGGCCTTCATTTTACTCAGTGTTCGTTGTGATATTGACTTCCTGAAATGACAGGAAGATATAAGTCGGGATATCGAAATATCATTATGAGGCAGGCGGCTGACAAACTGGGAGCAATATTTACCCTATAATGGGAGTCCTTCAGCGGCGACAATCTCGTAGAGGCTTGCTTATGTAACACAATTTTCAATGTCTGATTCCTACTGCTTGGTTTCTTGTAGCTTGATGCCTACTGACTACAAGGTTTCAAGACGTACGAGACTTACATGAAATGCGTGAGGACTAGCCAGCAGACGAACGGTCTGCAACTGATAAGCCTTTTGTGAGTCACACGAAATAACGGCTGTCTTTTCCGTCTAGCTGGCGCTCTACAGCGTTATTCCAAGTAGTAAGGCATTAACTCACGGCTGCCGATTTGCTCCTATTTGGAGCCAAAAATACGGACGCACACAGGCTTCCCTGGACACATTTTGCTGGGACTCTGCTTCGGTCCAGGTCAACCTCAACAACGTTCAGAACGTAGCCGGTATTTCCCGTCGGTCGCAGTGATATGACGTATGCATCTCCTTTTTCCGGCGCGGGCCACTCGGCATGCCGAGACAACCTCTGTATGGCGTGTTCCAGTGTCTGAGTGGTGCACCAGGTTTTTCAGGCGGCCATTCGCATTCTCCAAACGGCTGTTGGGCACGTTAACAAGGTGTACCATCCCCTATTGTGCGTGCACAGCCCATTTGCGGGTGATGTGAAACCACTGGGCCGTAATGTAAGATACAAATCAAGGGTCCGTGCGGCACAATAGTCGCAGATATTGTCGGAATTTGTGTGCTAGTATTATGTTAAACAAAGAACCTACCCTAAGCGTCATCCAGGTAAGCCATACGGTGGAATATGTGCCGGCTGTTCGCAGAGTGTGTCTGACTAAAAATACGTGGATGTGATTTGATATACACGTGCTTCATGACAGCCTGAAAGTGGCACAACATGACGTCGCAGCCAAACACTATACTCGTGCCGCCAACTTGTTCATGACAAAAGTCTCCACCCGACACTACTTGCCCATCATTTCACTAAACGACCCGAACAGTTAAAACATGGGAGCAAACTGTACGCTTGCCACGAAGACATACATAACCGAACGCCGGGTACCCATACCCTCCGTGATCAGGAAGGTGAAAAGCTTGTATATAAAGACCATCTTTTACCTGCTTTAATATAAATACCAAAACCGGTTCCTTGCGTGTGTTTTATCGACATTTACTACATCCGGGAACCGTCGGAACAGCGCTATCTGCTGCCACCTGGAGAAGCATATGTGGCTATAAGGACCTTCCCCCGACTGCAGCACAAGCCCGCGTTCGGACTCCCAACGCTTTGCCAGAACCGACGGCATATCATCCGACCATAATATCCGCAACTTACTCAACAGAGATGGCCGACACTTCCGGCGGTAGTTGTATATGTCTTGAGTGGCCGAATTCATCGGCCAAAAACTGCCGCACTTCACAAGACGGCTTTTCATTCTTCAGCAGGGCCCTGCAGGCGCCCGACTACTCGTGGGTTGACGGTCGATTTACCGGAAGCCGATCGTACAAAAACCTAGAATCCTTACGGTCATGCTCAAGATGGTAAGAATTGACCGAGAGATGGTCCCGCTTCCTCCTTAGACAAGAACACATTGGACAGCCGGTGTTTTGCGTACTGGTTGTCAATGGCAAATACGCTCAGCTTACTAGATTCTTTTTTTTATTCCTCCACCTTCTACTGGTTTTGCCGGCCGCCTGCTGCATTTGTAGTACACCCACTCATAACTCAAAACAGTGTTGGTGCTTCGATTGCTGGCTACACGCACAAATACCACACAGTTACCCGTCATGTGTTCCTTTAACGCCTTCTCGAATGCCGTATAGGATGGCAAGTTCACAGCCACTAGTTTCTCAACAAACACATCTGAAGCCACAGCAAAGCAAGTTCAAAGTGGAATGCGCACCAATAATTAAGAAGGGATATTAGTGAAAGCAAATTACGACAAAGAGACGTCAGACTGGGGTAATTTTTGATGACGCCAACCCAAGACTGATCAAGTCCAGAGTCAAATCGTCCATCGTAAGCATCTAAATCGGTACACGCCACAGAGCTCAACTCAACTGATTGTTTCGGGTCTTGGTACGAGGCAGACGGCCGCAGTGGTTCAATTATTTTGGGGCCGTTTTGATTGGTCGTTCCATGTCTGTATTCGCTTAGAAAGAACTAAAGGTCATTCTGGGACTGCTCTGGCTTTAGTTATCGGTCATTTTTTCAGAAAAGTATAGATGTTTTAGGCTGCATTGTATTATGTACCTTAAGCTATTTTACACGTTTTATGGCGGGAGAGAGCGCACGAAATGAGTACGTCCCGCAACCTTGTTATTCTCACTACCTTGTTGAAACTTGCACTTTTGGCTTCGACAAATGGACAACACGCTTCGGCAAATCATCAGCTGGTTGACCCACCAACTCAGCGGCCTGAATTCAAACGTCAATTTAGGTGACAGATTTTTAATGTGTGAGCTCAATATCCGAACATACCACAGCTATATGTAGCCAATGCAGCATTCTTTAGTCTTGAAACAAGCCGTAATGGGCAATGCTACTATTTATTGAAATTTGCATTTGGTTTATGGCCCTCAGCAGTTCTGAGGCTTTCGGCAAGTCAGCCAAGTAGGTCTTCACTGTACGTTGGGACAGATAGACCATGTAGTTCAGATAAACATCTTGGCAATTGAGTATTGCTGAAGGTGGCATGTCCAAGCTTCCAGAACTCAGTTTATCCTTTCAAGTTTTTGTGTCTGTTGCCAGCTGAGAATGTTCAACATTCGATCAACAGATTTCGTTCAATCCAACAAGCACTTTTTTGTGACAAGGGCGACAAGCGTGCACCTGGATCTCTCCGGTTCGTTTGGCCTACCGTTTGCTTTTATGTTTTCCGCAAGTGGTTTTGAAGCTTAGACCGGGCTCTTCTGAAAGGCTTCCAGACTTCTTTGCTTGTCGGATCTTAGAGAGCTTTGACAGAATCCAAATTATTATCTTGAATCTGAATGTATATTGGTGGGTGACCTTCCTCATGCCAATCTGATTTTAATTCTTGCTTTATTACAACCGTGCCCATAGCAGCTGCTTTGATGTTTTCGTACTCAGGCTCATTGGAATTCGGCTATGTCTGGGGTTTGGTCAGCATCCCTACCAGCCTCTTCGTTGGAGCATCGCAAACCTTCGGTGCACTATTCTCGTCCTTGCACTTTCTTACACCCAACTTGGATGAGCACCCTTCCGGTTCACGTCATGGCGTTTTTCTGAGAGCGGCGCGCAATTTATCGCGACTTTCTTGTGTTTCTCCACTCGACAGAATGTAAAACCAGAGCCATACTTCCATAACTTTCTTTGATTGACCAACCGGTCTCATTTAATGCAGCTAGATCTATCCTTCGGCGTTTGAGTCCGTGTGCAACAAAAGCATTTCGCCTGTCAATCGCGTCTCTTTTATCCAGTCGAGTCGTCGCGCTCTAGATTCCATGTAGTTGAAGCCGTGCCTTCCTTCTGTTTTCAGCCCGCGTCATGGGATGAGGGGCTAGACTTACTGGCTTCTGGGTTTGGAGGTGGTGTTTTTACGGCTGCTCCATACAGATTCTTTAACTTCGAGTTCTAACCTACAAGGCAATGTGGTGTGGAGGAGCCTTAAAAAGCCCGAGAGTAGAGGGGGAACGGTATGAAAAATGACACTCAGTACTGCGGCGCACAGCAGGTGCCTCCTGAGCAGCATCAAACTCTCATTTTGGGATTCATTTCCGTCGTATGGAATAATACGCAAGTGGTCATGATCACACTTCGGGTGACCGGAGAGTGTGGGTTTTAGGGCTGACCTTTTTCAGCCACTGAACCTTCTAGGAGTGAAACTTCAAGGAACGCAGATGAATATCAGACTACACTCAACTACTCGGAAATGTCAGGATACGCATATGGAGCGACAAATAAAAGATCTGAAAAATGTGGAATGCTTGATGCGAGGAATAGTGACCGGGGCAATGGAAATCTTCAAGCATCCTCTGGAGAATAGCGTAATAGTCATAGGCCTGATAGGTGTGGGGGAACGGTATTGAATCTGCCGAGTTAACAGGCGGCGCTGTCCAGGAAACTCTTGTACACGTGGAGTCCAAAGTCCACTTAGTATTCGCAGAATAGGACTGAATACTCGAAAC
>SJOL01001669.1:10252-22385 GCA_004794785.1 Opisthorchis felineus | reverse complement strand
TATGTTCAGAAAATTATATCAGCTTCAAAAGTATCTTAAAAAACTGTCCACTGTAACTGGGTCATCTTTTTCCACTATTCGCGATTTCTTATCACATTAGGTAACGTATTCACAGTCCGCAGTGTTTATTGACCTTGAAGATTCGCACACTTAAACAAATCATTACTGTAGGTAGGTAGGCATAATGCATGTACATGTACATTATACATAGACATTCTACATTATGAAGTGGCAACCCTGAAAACGTCGTAGCTTTCGAGAAATCGATTCCATTGTGCGAATAGCCAGCGGCAGCGGAAAATGACTCAGCTAGCGAGAACCGGACTTAGCGCAATAAACGACATGTTTAATCGACCGTGCATTAAAACAAAACGGTTTCAAAGATGATTTTTTACGTAGGTATTCATTATCCCATTCATTCTGTTTTCCTGAATTTTAGAAGGTATTTATGCAAAAATTACTGTGTTAGGATTGTATGCACGACGGCAGTCAGTGGTAATAACATTGCAAAATTTAGCCACCTTTGGCCACCGTTGGCCACCGGTGGCCATGTGTTTACTGGGTGGGCTGAACACCTACAAGAGCGCCGTGTGAGCAACATCTGGCGATGTGAGAAGCTTCAGATTGCAAAAACAAAAAAAACCGTCTATATCGTGAACTTTTTCCGAAAAACTTCACATTACTCCGACCTCTGGAAGGAAGGCCCCCGAAATCGTCGTTAACTTTGGCTTCTCACACTGGCAGAACTCAAAGCTCAGAAGACTGGTGGATGTGTCTAAAAAATTTGCAGTCAAACCAGACTACTAAAGAATCCCCATAAGATTAAGGACCGTTTAAACCAGATACAACCGAGCCGCTCACGGAAGGAAAGACAAAAGGAGAATTGCTACGGGGTAAAGAAAGAGCAATAAACGATAGTGAGGCATTCCGGAATTCTAAGGAAGTGGAGGGACATAAACTGTTCCAGGACCCGCTTTTGACAGAAACATGAGAACCAGTGTGGATCATCCATTATTCCGACATTTGAAATTCCCCAACTTTCTTCTGTTCTCTATTTGTAACCCCGCTCCACTTTTGTGTTTATTGCGTCTGTATGAACTGACGTTTGTTTGAACTTACCACTTAACTCATTGGGCTTTGAGGTCATCCAGCCATTTGTGGCCGACCTTACGTACGTGTGACTGTCTCACGTGGGAGCCCGTTTGCTCATCTGGTTCCTACTTTTATAGTCCAAGTGGACCATTTGTTGTGGACAGACAACTACTGTCGAGGTTTGCATATTATTTGAATTGATGTCTTACGTTAATGGTACCGTATAAAAACCCAGCTTCGACTTTGTATTCCCTTCCCAGAAGTTCTAGTTTTACGCGTCACTCGAATATGCTGGTTGCCCGTCACAGTACTCAACATCTTACGTCGTCTTCTTTGAAATAAAACTGTCAATTTTTGGACCCATTTTGAGGGAAACGGGAGCCTAGCACGCGGAACCTATTGAAGCTGCGGAGGAAACGATCGCAACGCAGTTTGCTTCGCGCCCCGGTTCTTGTAAGTCACTTTGTGCATCTACTCGCAAGATTAGTGTAACTATGAAAGCTTTAAGGATTGCTCAGCTCCAGGAGTATCGGATTAATCGAGAGGTCGAACTCTAGTGAGCTCTCCTAGAGGCATAGGAAAAAACCGAGCTAACTAAAATCGAACTGGAGGCCAAAGAGGACTCACCAGATGAAGTCCGGGAACCAGTGACCTCAACTGATCGTTTAACGCAGTACGTAAAACACTGTCAGATAGATCAAATTCCTTTAAGATATGCTGGTGAGATCAGATGGTCATCTCCTGGGCCAAATCAGACCATTTTAATCACTCCAGTGGCAGCCACTGTGGAACTACCCAAGGTGTAACTATTATGCTTTGATGGTAATTCAAGTCGTCACTGGAGGTTCACACGCCAATTTGAGACATATATTGAGACCAAGGTGGAGGACGCCAGTCAAAGGCTCCTGTGGTTGATCCACTACTGTCGAGGCAACGCAAAGGCAGCTATTGAAGGAGGTGTGATGCTCCCGCCGGAAGTAGCATACTCCAGAGCTCGGGAGATTCCACGCAGTATTTTTGGTCAGCCTCATATTATTGTTTGCTCTCTACTTAAAAGCCTGTTCCGATTGGCACGACAGACCACCGGAGCAGGCAAGTCTGTGCTGGACTCGTGCGTAAAAACGCGAAGTTGTGAGATTGCGCTAACGCAAATGCGTTACGTTTCACATTTGCACTCACTTGCGGCTGCAGAGAGATTCGTGCATTCTCCTCCCTCCCAGTTGCAGCACAAGTGGGCTGAGGTGGCAGATATCTATGACTGTCCGGGACCCACCGTTCACTGACTTGGCAGAGCTTGTGGACAAGCATTCCAGAGTTGCACGAAGTCGGTTTGGGCAACTTGCTTGAGAAAGGGACGTAGGACGCCCTCCTGTGTCGCTAACTTCTGTCAACCAAACTCCTAGACGGGATGGTCTCACGAGTTTCCTGACCAAGATAAGGCCAGATGCAGACCGTGGTCCAAGCACTTGCCCATTATGTTTACAGCCCCATCCAACTCCCGGCCGCCAGCGCTTTCCATTCATGGAAGTTCCTGATAGGGTGAGATGCATACGATAGCGTAATGCATGCTTTGTTTGCTTAGGAGACTCTCACATGGCTAAAGATTGCAAGTCAGTTGTTGGATGTGGCCAGTCGGGTTGTATGGGACGACATCGTAGGTTGTTGCATGCATCGAGAAAAACCCGGAAACAAAGCAGGGACGTCTTCACAGGCGAACGGGTTTTGTACCTTAACTCAAGTAGTCAGCTTCCAGTTATTCCTGTTAATCTTGACACAACACTAGGAGGGGTGACAAGGTATGCGTCTTTAGATAATGGGTCCGACATACCATTTGCAAAGCGGGACCTTCCGGCAAAAAACGGGGTCATGCCGCCACCCACCTCTATGACCACTGCTACACTGGGTGGTCCCATTGAATGCACCCCAAATCCAATAACGACAGGCATTTATCAATGGATGAAAGTCAGTCGGTAGATATTGACAGGGTATTCGTCGTTTACAACTTACCCATGAGGGCTGTCCCATCTATCAAAGAAGTGGCTAGCTCATGGCCGCACCTTGACGAAGTCGCTTTTGACGAATTGGCTGAAGATGGGGTAGAAATCCTTCTCGGGACTGACGTATCCGAAGCGCACTGGGTATTCGATCGGTGCTTGGGAGATAAAAAAACAGCCATTTGCCGTAAAGACCTTACTTGGTTGGATGCTTCTTGGTCCGATGGGAATTGGGGCGAGGCCGAAGGTTGTTGGTTACTGTAGGACGGGGTACAGTCAGGACGTCCACGAGCCATTGCAGCGGCTCCACAATTCGGAATTCACAGATATTTCAGCACACAAAACTAGCCTCTCCTTGTAGGACCAGAAAGCACTGTGGATAGTAGAGACTGGTGCGGTGCGGCTGGTCCACCTGATTCCGTTTCAGTATTAAGGTTATAGTTGACGGCTGCGCTTTTGGCAGTCCAAGTAGCAGAGTAAGTGAAAAGGGCCACTTCCGGCATACTGAGTTTTGGACAGACTCGATGATAGTTTTCTACAATGTCCATAGCATATCCCCTAGGTTTTGTACCTTTGTCATAAATCGACTAACAATTATTCGTGATGCGTCGTCACCTACTCCCTGGAGACACATAACTTCGGAGAACAACCCAACTGACGTTGTCTCTCGAGAAACATACAACCTCAGTCGGCTGCGTGGATGGATAACTGAACCAAGACGTTTGCTCAAACAAGAGAGTAACTGACCTCCACAGCCTCGACTGAAGCTGCCCGAGCTGAAGAGCTCTGTAGCACATGTTCACAAACTCGAACGAAATGGTGGTGCGTGCCTACTAATAGCCCGGCTTTTCTGTTGGGTGAAGCTACATAGGTTTGTAGTTTGGTCACTACGTTATAACCAATACCTATTGACTAAAGCGGACAGGGCGAACAAAGGGGCTCTACCTTCTGATGTTATCAGAGTATCCAAACTCCGCCAAGCAATTAACTGCTTGATAAGGATCGTGCAGTCCAGTCATTTTGCACTAAAATTACATGTGGTTAAAGCTTCTGTACTTGATGTAAGGCGTCCAAGCAATCGGATTCAAAACGGCAGCTTACGAAAGTGGTCACTTATGTTGAACGATGGTGTATTGTGCACAGGGGACAGACTTAGTGGCTCAAACTACAGTTGGTCAATGAAGCATCCAGCGCTGCTTTTGAGCCTGCACCCTGTTAATGCCTTGCTCATACATCACTTTCATGAAGTCGAACGGTAATGTGGAGTATCGCAGGTCTTAGCCTCTATCCGACAACAATATGGGATTATCGATGGAACCGGCACCATCAAACGAGTGATCTGTACGTGCTCTGAATGCAGTAGCCGGTCCGCACAACACGATAAACAAATGATGGCACCATTGCCGGCACACAGAGTAGAAGCGGGTTGGTACTCCTTCAAGTGCGTGGGAGTGGACTAATTTGGACCCTCTAAGATCAAACAGGGAAAAATTTATGGCTGTATCTGTGTGTATCTAATAGCTCGAGCAATATCAAAGAGCAACGATTTGGAGCCGCTTACTCTAAACAGTGTGTTGCTCATGCAACACTGTCCTGCGATACCCGGTCGCGAAGATTTGGCTTAGCGATAACGTGCCGGTTGGAAACAGGTTAATTATTTTGCTGGCGTATTCTGGCGTCGTTGGAAAAGTTAATGCCTGCCGATGTTGCAGGTGAATAATAAGCGGCTCAGAACATCTCAAGGATTGAAACGAGGAGACTTGGTTCTGGTCTTCGGTGGAGATACGCCTCGTGAAAAATGGCTTCTAGGGGTGGTAGATGTGATGCGAATTCAGATGGCTTGGTAAGAACCCCGCATGTCAGAACGGAGGGCGGCATTCACCTGAGAGATAGTGGAGAGAGAGGTTCACTGGAGAGACACGATATGGCTTGTACTCTATCGAATCCGGCACTTGTGACAGGAATGGAATCGGACCATTTGTGTCCGTGGCTGATGGGGTACCTTAGAGTGGAGATGGACATAGGTAAATTGCAAGAACCGGGTTCCGCTTAGATGACGTGGAGAATTTGGCGGGCTGCGTACCATCCACTACTTTGACATTTGAAATATCCCACGTTTCTTCTGTCCCTATTTGTAACCCCGCTCCACCTTTGTTTTTAGTGTGTGCGCATGAACCGGCGTTTGTTCATCTTTACACTTCACTCATTTAACCTTGAGCTCATAAAACCATTTTGTGGCCAACCTTATGCACGTGTGATTGTCTCACGTGAGAGCCTGTTTGCTCATTTGGCTAGTACTTTTGTAGCCCAAGTGGACCGTTTTTTGTGGACCAGTATCTTCTGTCGAGGTTTGCATATTTTTTGAACTGATGTCTTACGTCATTAGTACTGTATAGAAATCCAGCTCCGACGTTGTTTTGCCTGCTTGGAGGTTCTGGTAATACACGTCACTCGAAGCTACGGTTTGCCGGTTACACAGGGTACCCCAAATGAGGGTCCCCAGAATCTTGGTGGAAATTAGTGACGCTGAACTAATTTTGAAAGACACTCCTTCGGCCTTGCTGCACGAATATGCCAAAAACCATGAAGCAAACATTACACATTGATAACATCTGAGCTGTTTGCACTAAAACTGTAATTCTTTCATACGCGATACAACATCGGACGACCATGTATACCGTAAGGTCTGATAAGTAATGTTACTCAGTACTGTACTTTTAGACCACGGAATGTGACAAAATTTGATATTATCCTGCATTATCGTGGTCAAGAAGCACCGATAGGCAATGGATTCAGATTGTCCTAGAGATAGCAGCAGTACCAAACTGTACAATTATGCAGCAATTCATTACTTCATTACCATCAGCACAAAATAAACATCTCAACGGCAAACTCGAAGCAGTCCCGGAGGTGCATTATTTTGCAATACGGTGGAACAAAAACAACTCACATGAAAACCGCAGAAATTCACATAATCGGGGATGATGTCATATGAACTGGCTCGGATGCACCATTTTACCGAAGCGTTAGCCACCGCAGATTAGTAAAAATAAACACTTGATTGATAGAAGCCGGGTGAATTATGAAAATCATGATCAAGTGGCGCAGCATCGGGGGTCACGCCCAAACGCCTTACCACATGCATCTTCGGGCCACGTTAGCTACTTCATCCAAGTGAGTCGGACACTGGGGTCGATGGATCCATAGGGACTCCCATAAGAAAGACTAATAGCCACCGCTTCGTTGTGTGGACTTTTCAGTCACCAGATGGATAACGTGTTCCCAAACCAAGATCGACGTCTGCTCCCTACCTTGTGGCTCAGGCTTTTGAGTTGAATGCCGAAGGCAAAATAACCCAACCAAACTCCCCTCTTTAGCCTGGGTAATCAGTAAGCATCACTCACCCCCACAGCCCATCATCCCCTTAAATGATCCTTTTGGATTCTGCAGCTCGACTTCCCCCTTTTAGGCTTGGGCAACCTGGCAATATCCCAATTCTCGTGCTTCCTTCGGGTGGCATGGCAGCTAGGCGCCGAAACGGTGTTACATCTGAAATTTTTATTATTATTATAATCCTTTGTTTGTCTAGGTAGTTTGCAGTTGATGCTGCATATCAACGCTTGTGGTTTTCTGTCTGAAGATCATGGTAGCTTAGTAGTTATCTGCGGTCCGTCGCCTCCATTTCCTTTTTCCCGGCACATATGCTGTTAGTTCACAGATTTTGTTCAGCAGATTGCTTATGTGGGCTGGTTTCTAACAGTAAGCTTGATCAAGTTATCGGCTACAGGTCACATAACAAGAGCAAGTTGGTTCCAACTGTCGCAGCTTGGAACACTCAACGTGGGGAGAGCAGGTGGGATAAGGTCAGGCAACAGAAACGACGGCGTAATCCTTTGGTTTCTTTTCAGTCAGCTTGGTTGTTCAAAAAAGGAAAGTCGGTCAGCTATACATTAAACACCGTGGCCCTGATGCATGAGCAACACAGACCAAGTGAACGAGTAGCATCCTGGGTTTCCATCCAGGGGGGTGGCATTCGTCAACCCAACTGAGCTGCTCGTGTTAGCGCTTTCGCATTGTGCTGCCACAGCCTAAACCATCTCGCTCACCACAGGAATAAATACAGAAAGCTGTGCGAGGTAGACAGCATTCTGGGACGTAAATTACGTGTCCTAACGAGCGCATCCTACGGGGAATGAGCAAGTCACCCACAGCGAAAGAATTCTTTCTTCCTGGAACCACCTGGCATACATCAACATTTGTAATTCAACAGCCTCCACTTTGCTGGAGGCAGCACACAGTAGACGGAAAAGCTCAGTAATATTGGCAACGCTGGGGTAATCGGATTTGTTCATCCAGGCATCACACCAGAGCGTGACAACACCAGTGGAATTGATCCGATATCCGTTAGGAACCTCACTCTACATGTGTTCGGAGGTAGCCGCTTGAGATAGCCAAACACCATGCACACTGGACGGATTCGTCGAGAACTGGCTCTAAACTAAAGGAAGGTAAGTCTTGATCAGTTAGGATACTAGCCAATCAGATTCAATCAAAAAATTAGTAATGACGATCACCGATCCGCCGGGAAGATTACGCCCTGGCTATGTGAATAGTCACCACCACTGTATCAATGCAACCACGACAAAATTCCCTGAACTCATTCAAAGCCTATCTGAAGCCACCGTGTCCTCTGGCATTTCCAGGTGTCTGTGGCGGCAGGTTTGTATTTGGTTTAGGTTTCGCTGATGCAGAATCATTAGCGAATTTGTTCACTGTCCCACTAATTCAATCAGTTAGCGTGTGCCAATTTTCTGAGTTTTTACAAAAAAGCATAGCCCACGCACGAGAAGCTTTTATATCCCCTTGTGAAAATGTAGCCTCGTAATCACAAAAATGAGCCAGATTGCAACATGATTTTCACTGCTAAAGCTATCGGTGAACAATATTAGACGTGTGCACAATGGTTGAATATCGAATATAAATTGTGGAAGGAAATGCCAGGCCTGCACAGTCTGTGGGAACTTTAGATGTGGATGGCCGTTTCATCACCGGGACGGAAATGTAGAAGTAGGATAGATGGGGCGATGATATTGGGCATTGCTGCTGCTAAGTTGGATGGGTTAGCTTCTGTTTAAGGAAGCGGCATGGCGAAGCAAGGTATAAGTTTACCAGCCTAGAAGATGGAAATCTTCCTCCCAAGATTACTCTCACAAGCAAGCTTTTGAACAAGTTAAAAGTTTGCTAGGTGATTCCCCAAAGTCGTGTCATTTACTGCCCGACGCACAATTATCACTTTTTATTGATACGCTCAACACAGCAGTGGGCAGAGTTCTGCAGCAATCATGAGCTTCAACCGCATGGGTCTATTTTCGTTAGACGCAGTTGGCAGTATTTGGCTCCAGCGCTTTCCATCAAGAGCTGCTCGCTAGTCATTTATCCATTCGATATTTCTGTCATTTTTCTGAAGGTCAACTGCTTTGTTTTTCCACAGAACACGAACCTCTATCGTTTGCCCCGAGGTCGAATCCAATAAATATTGTCCTCGCAAAGTACGCCAACTTGACCATATCTCTTAATTCATCGACCACATTTGCCATACATAAGAATAGCTTAACATAGTCACTTACATGTTACTTTGCCGGGCAGTTGATTCACCGCACTCAAGGCTCAAAGTTGACCTACAACACATGACTTACCTGAAGAAGGACAAGCCAGTCATACCACAATTAGCTAACAAATCCTAGTTACAACACGTAAAAGCCGTGCCACTACAAACAGCGCCGGGTAACACACGCGGCGACCGTTCTACACGCTTTGCACGACCAGTCGTTTTATCCGCGGTGTGCCGAAAGTTTTCCACGTTGTACATAATGTTTCAAACCCCGGTGTACACCCAACTGTCAGACTCATTTCTCAAGGTTTCCTGTGGCCGAACATGAATAGAAATGTCCATTTATGGGCAAAACGTTGGCCTGCATGTCATCGTTGAGAAGTCATTTGACAAACTCTCCTATCCATCGGGACATTTGCAACTCTATACTTTCGACTCGATCGTGTTCATCTCAACATTGTGGGTGCTCTCCCTACATTCAGTGTCCACTTCTATCACCTTACATTTGTTAATCGATTGAGACGGTGGCGGAAAGTAATTTATATACTCGACACGTCCACAGAGACCATCACCCAAGCAACCAGCAATAGGGGCACCTTTATTGAGTCCGACGTAGCCAATTGTTGGTGCTCTGGTTGTGAATAATCAACTTGATAATCAGGGAGCATTATGCACCAGTAAGTACTTTATACTGCGCAAGACAAGAAGTAAAGATCGCTGTGTGGAATTGTGTAATATAAATACAATGCCAAAATCAAATAGGTCAAAGGGGAACTTGTAGTTTGAGCATGGCTGGTAATCAATCTTGAGCACAAGTGTGGACGCAGGGGGCATTTGCGGCGCGGATTCGCCTGCTACACGTGTTTCGTAACTGTTCGTGAGCCTGTTGAGTTTGGCTGTTTTCAAGTCCTATGCGCGCACGAGTGTCAGCTGAGTCCAGTTACATGTGCAAAACAATGTGAAAACACTGGCGTAAGGTCACACACGGCCATTCCAGGATGATAGTTGCATGAGCGAAAAAAACAAGACCTGGCGTTGGTTACGGTCGTGGGCATGGCAATTGATGCAAGTGATAGCGAAGTGATAGTGCAAGTGGTAGCGAAACAAACCAGAAGGAAATTTGTTGGTGTACTTGTAATGATCCAACAAGGCGAAGTTGTCGAAAAGTTGATTGGGGGAATTGTGGCTTCCACAATCACACTGTCCTCGAAAAATGAATTGTAATGGTTTGTAGTTGTGTGTGGGCATTCGTTTTCCCAAGCATTGAAACGTTCAACCCTCTGGACCAGCCCTCAGCTGCATGTCTTCCCGCTTTCCAGGATATATTGCATCGCCGTGATTAATTTGGCCCAGAATTACAAATCTCTCTTTCAATCTGCTGGTCTAACTCTACCATTGTCCAAAGTATCAGTTCACTCACGTTGTATGTGCACGGCTAATTAGTGTTAACAGCGAACGCTGACCGGAACATCTGCAGCACAATCATTTTTTAGTTGCCAGTTTTCAGCATTAACACTGATGGTTAAACTTTGTTCTAAAAAATGTAAAAGAGTTGGCTGCCATCAGAGGCGAAAGTTATGATATAAACAGCCCCTAGCTTTGTTTTGTGGTCAAGGAATTTGAAATCATCAGCCAACTTCATAGCGGCTAGGCGGAAACGCTCAATGAAAGTTGGGTCCTTCTTGCGTCTTGATTACATAACTAGTTTAGCGACTTGGGGAAAGCTTGAATGTGGGCTTCCCCGAATGTCTGGAAATTCATGCGGAAAATGTGGGTGAACATGTGCTAAATCATCTAAGGAACAACAAGTACATTTTAGTGGGTTTTTATGGATGGGGCGAAGGTGACCCGCTTAAGCACAGTCAGATACCCAAGCCTATTTGGTGCCCAGTTTCGTAATGTCTTTCGGTTCATCTTTCACCATGCGTCAAAAGCACTCGCCGATTACACGAAAATGGAGTGTGGACACGAATGCGTCGCTAAAAGGAGGGTTTTAGCTCAGTTACCCTGATTTGCGAAGTCAACTTCCGCATACAGTGCGTTAACTTTGAAACTTCACTAGATCATGTCATTCACAGAATGTAGACAGACTTAAAGGCGCATCAAGGAAGTGGTTAATATTGGTCAAAAAAGGGTGTTGGCCACGGGACGGAGCTTTGACGTATTCCATTAGAGCCTGATGGAGAATAGCGGTAGGTTGTTTCAAACTTTGCTTAGAACATTCTGTTTGAAGATATTGTCTTGGGTCAGGATATAATTTTTCCTTACATCACACAAGTTTCAAGTCTCTGGAGTGGTTTAACGTGTGGGTCTCGGTTAACGCTTTTGGGAGGTAAAAAATATGGCGTCCAATATGAATCTTTTGACTCTAGTTTGTACGAAACCGTCCATAAAATGGAGTTTTTGCACAAGTACGGTCTCGGAAAAAAATCTGCGTTGCGCCGTGGCATCAAGTTGTTGGTAATTAGGCAGATCAGCAGAAAGCGATTCAGAATGCATTTCTTCATCTCGCAATGTATACTGTTGAGCCTACATGTACGTGGCTGTCGAACGACAGGTGGTCATCAGGTAAGAAGACTGGCATGACAAACGCTCCTCTCGAGGCAGACTGGAAGTTTAACAACTGACGGGGCATCAGGTAAAAGTGAAAATAATAGTAATGTTTATTCCCAACTGGTGAGTAGCGTGCCATCAGGCATGATCATAATGTTTCAGTCAAATTTACGGGGAAATTTTTCTAGCTCGCAATTGCGCGGTACATTTGAAATTGGTTTCGTTTTTCCCTCGTGCGATTTTGTGAAAGAATTCTTTCACTGTTCAATCTGCTTACAGAGTTCACACGTGTCTTTTGTTGAATTTTTTCACTATAACATAACATTTACGTGATAACATCTGTCATTTCGCACTCAGTTCCTATTCTGCACTCATTCTGAATGCTGACCCAAACCAATACAAACTGCTCTCCGCAGCCATCTACGGACCACAACAGATGTGGACAAACCGGGTGTCCATCGAATGTAAGACGTGGCATGCAATGCCACTCCTGCAAGGCTTGGTGGCACTTTAAATGCACGGGTTTACAGGACGACCAGGTAAGCCACCTGGCCAATTCTCCTGACCCGTTTGTCTGTGCCAGCTGCCTTTACCTTAGGGGGCAATGCATTCCACAACTAAGAAAGCGGCCACCAAAAAGGGAACCAAATCTGCACCGCAAAGTCGAATAGGCCAGTGTGACTGTTCCGCTTTACTCGGGACACTCGAAGCGAAACTGGAGCTTCTTTCCAAAGCTCTAAAGGATGCTAAAGCAAAGAATACAGCAAAGTGGACGAAAGTTGATAAAGAACTTTCTCCACTGAACGAATACCTTGCGCTATCCATCCCGGGTTCGTTGGCTGCGAAGAAAGTCCCCCAGATCTCTGATGCGTCGATAAAGACC
>SJOL01001664.1:90014-106911 GCA_004794785.1 Opisthorchis felineus | reverse complement strand
ATATGAGTCCCTCGTCCTTGACTTGGGTCAAGCTGTCCATAAGTACGAGCATGTTCGTCACGCAAGAACGGTTTGGGAGAAACTCGTGTTGAGCTGGAGATATCAAGTTGTTGAAGGTTAGGTGGTCTTGGGTGGCTCGTTTCAGAATGCGTTCCATTACCTTGTATGGCACGCTGGTGAGGCTTATAGGCCTATAGCTGCCGGGCTATAGTCGGTCACAAGTTTTGTAGATTAGTGTGACAATCGCTTCTTTCCATACAGAGATAAAGTGGCTTTCGTCAAGCGACTGACGAAACACCAGGTAGGAATGATTTGCCAATGTGTACCACGTTTCCTTCAGGATCCTTGGATGGACTTCGTCGGGCCCCAACGCGCAGAACGGGTTGATCCTGTGCAAGAGTTGACGAACGTTCTCCATGAAGACCAAGTCGGTTAGAGGCCGTTTGTAGGTACTCCTTGACAAGGTTAGGTGTGGCGAGGACGCTGGGGCTGAATACAGTCCTGCATAGTGTTCTCTGTAGACCTCAGATACCATTATTGGGTCACTCGTGGGTTTCCCGTTCCTGTCCCTCAAGGAGAATGCGGATGGCTTGTTTCTGTGGCGATGTCTCATGAATTTAAACAGCACATTTCTGTTTTTCTGGGCGAGATCCAGAGTGGTGGTTTGTTTTCGTATGTTCCACTGGCGGATTTCCGCCTTTTAGTGGTTCCGCATTTTACGAAATGCCAGCTCGTCTTCTGTGTCTCCTGTAGTCAACTTTTTGAAAAACAATTGAGAACTCTTTTCCAGAAGACGCCGAATCCTTTTCGGTAGCTTGCGGCTCATCCGGCTGCGTGCTGGTTTTCTTGGGACGAACATCGCGTCAGCCTCGTGAACTTTCTGGGCTGAAACTTCCAAACTAGAGTTCCCGTCAAAATAATCACCAAAGGTGAACAACGTGTATGAAAACTCAAAACCAGGTCAAAAACTCGTGTACAGCACGTCGTTTATAAAGTGTGTGCGGTGACATTCTGGAAATTCTGATGCCTTCTGGATGTGGCATTGGCAACCTGCATCCGGTGGATACTGGCTCATGATTGGCTGTTGGGTGCAGACTTTCGGTCACCCAGAGTTCACCTTGGAACTGGACCGTCCAGCGGCCCCACATTTTGGTTAATTGTGTGTGGGATAGGCTTCTTGGCCGTGGCAGCGCCTAACTACGAGCGGTAAAGCGGTAACGTTGCGAAATTCCGCTTGACAAGAAGCTTACTTTCACTGGGCAGAGGCTTAAATGCCGAGAAGTGACTGGTTGAATGACAGCTTAATGAACCAGAAAGACTTGGGTTCGGGGCGTGTTTTTGAAAGAAGAGCTTCAGGATGAAACACAGTTGTCGGTTTCACAGGCCAAAGAAGGGTTGGTTGAGGTGCCCCTTTGAATCAAAAGTCTGACACACAAGGAAGTGGGAGGAGGTGGGATTTTGTTCGGGGACCCTTTCCGCGGCGTATGACTGAAAAATATGAACCGGGAGGCAGTGGCTGTTATGATTTTCCTTACGAAGACTTCCTGAAGTCAATGACGCAACAGTGTGACACACTTGGCTGCTGGGGACTCTCCTGAGCCAATGGCACAGGCAGTAAGACAACTGTCTGGCCGCACACAGCTCGTTCCTTTTGAGCATCAAATAACTGGTTTCAACAGCATTTCGACCGTGCTGAGTAATGTACCGGGTGTCACGGTCAACCGTTTGGCAATCTGAGTGTGCAGTTTTTAGGGCCGAACTCTTCTAATCCGTCCTTCGGAGAAAGGCAGCATCGCTGCTCCCATGTGTATATGGACATGTAAGTCGTCTGCGGAAACAACTTACTCCATTCACGCTCCCATCGAAGAGGACAGTAGGGCTTTATCCCCAGATGGGCTCGTAGTAGGGAGTCTCACTGCTCTTGATCTGACTGCTCCCCTTTGGCCTTCTTGGGGTGGTTACACCTTGTGGAGTAAAGTTTCAGCCAGTGCAGCCCGCAGGATCATTGCGACTTTGAAGCCCGACCACCAAGACAAGGTGACAGCTTTAGGTCATGAAGCAAAGAAACAATAACGGCAATGCTATTTCACTGGTGACCAGACGAAGCCCGTCTAACATCTGGTTAGTTGGTTTGCTCTTGCTGGCGGTACTGCCGACAGATTCAGTGCTAGGGTAGGAGAAGCATGTGTGGTTTTCAAACCAATCACTAATGGCGCCAACCTGCTGTTGGCCTGTCGATAGAAGGAAGTTTCTAATGCTGTGGCCCGACAGGCGTTGTTTTACGGATGTTAAACTTGACCGCGTTGCGCATAATGTAGAAGACACCCGTGTGACTTCTACCACTGATGTCTCCACAGCATTGCACGTGTGTGGTGGGAACACCGTATTTCCAATGCGGTGTCTGGCCAGTCGTTCACTGGACGCCCGATAGGGTGTTCGACGCAGTTACAGTCATGTTCGGTCATGTTCATGCCCCAGGACCATTTACCTGGAGGTATTGCTTATCCTATCAGGATTGGGGTGGCAGAAAGTAACTTTTAGGTTGGGTAGCATGATGCATGATCTTATTCACATCGGTCTACGCTGTCTTCCGGGATGGGGAGCTAAAGATCACCAACGAGTGGTTGATGACCCTAACCGATATGGCTCAATTGCGAGACCAGTAGCACTCCTGTGTTCACCCAATCACCTACATCTAAATTCGTTCACCTCGTTTCATGTTGAGAATTTAATCGCTCTTCTCATCAGTGGCTTTAAGCTGTGGTGACCAGAACTACCGTACTCATGCACATGTTTCATGGTGAGGAAACAGGATATCGTTGGCATCGTTCTTCTCATGAACCTGCTTTTTAGGCTAACGTAACAGTGATTCGACTTACAAATGAGGATGGAACGTCCATACTCCAAAAATTGTCATTCTAAAAGCTTATTTCTCAGTTGTGTCAGTTGATACATGTTTTCCTCCAACTTCATCCCTGATTGAAAGTGAGTAAATAGTTGAGTTATTTGATATGGTGGCACGGTATAATAAAGGTCGATAGCTACTGCTTTAGTCCCAGAGCTCCGAGGTCGTTATCGATGACATTGGTTAGAGCACGAATTTACTGACCAAAAGGTCCGTGTTCCGAACCCGACTTCCGCCTCTCGACTTCCGCCTCTCGACTTCCCTTATCTGGGTTTGGGCAGCCTGGCAGTATCCCAGCTCTCGTGCTTCCTTCGGGTGGCATGGCAGCTAGGCACCGGAAGGGTGTTACAGCTGAACGATTATCTTTTTATCTTATTATCAACCTTAACTTGTTGGTTACTCCGCCAGAATGCTCCCAAAAGCTTCGAACGGTGTCTCCTCCGATTTTTCTCCAGAGAAGTGAACGACTTGCTAATTCTTTAAAGACTACTCGTATGTGAATCACAACGATGAGCTAGTTGTGTATCTTCTAAATTACTTCGCCAACTTCACAGGACCGCTCCTCTTGTTACTTCTTTGATTGTTCCACGATTCTAACATCTTCCTGGAAGAGTTGAGTGCAAATGGAACGAGATTCTGTAAAGAATGATCTTCTGGATGCCTTCCGCATTCATTCTAATATTTTATTGAAAGACTACGAGGAAAGGCGGTTTGAGCACGTGCGAGAGTAAGTCCATGCGCAATTTTTTTCATTTACCAGCCTAATAGTGACACAACAACTGCTTACGTTTGTTCAATACTGGAAGCCGTTTTTCTGCACAAGCTGATCCGAAGACATGGGACTTTCGTAAGTACCACGGGGCTTTTCTAAATCTTTTTCTCTGTGCAGTTCTCGTTCAACTCCACTTCATCTCCAGAACAAGTGAGTCAAAGAGCGTTTTACTGAATTCTGCTCTATCCAGGCTTCTTTCTGGAATTTTATCAAAGGTCTTATCCCTAAACACTTACTTAGTGTGTTAGACAGTATTGGAGGCAAGCGCACAGCTATCGGGCGCTGTAGAGTGAGTTGTGCGTTCTTTTCGTCAAGATCTCTGTTCAGGTGTGGATCAGGCACTGTCTCAACGAAGCTAGCATGCACAGCTATTTGGTGCTAGCAAGCGCGGATACCTCCAAGCTGAAGTATGTTTGTTCCGTCGCGACTCGCCTTATAAATCTACCCTCACAGCAACTTTTATTCTGCAGATGCTGCCCTGAGGGATGAAAATTTCATGTACGATCTACTCGCGCTCGTGGACGGTAGGTTTAGACACTACTGACACTCGTGTATGGATTTCAGTACTTGAGGAGCTCCGTTTCCGACTTGATCTTACATCGCCGCTTCTGAACACCTGGATTAGCTCCGCAGCTCCCAAACTTTTGGGCTGGGTTCCGGCATCACCACACCATATTGGCGTCATAGATGGCGACTCAACCTCATGGTCTGCCACCACTCCCGGTAGGAAAATTTTATAAAGCGATATTTCTCTGATTCTAGATCGACCTGATGCTGCTCCGCTGTCCGACTATTTACTTGAACCACCAGCTTACTATCTCGACATGGCCTTAGGAACTTTGCGGCGGAGTTCAATAGCAAGTTGCACGCACGATACTTTTGACCCAGCCAGTACCGTCGACAAATGTATGGACTCGCTGTCAGATAAGATGGATGACAATGATCTATTTTGCAAACCAGAAACCAGCGAGCTCAATCCGCACACACAGGAGGTAGCTAGCTTGTTTTATAGTGCTTCTTTATTTTCTATCCACATCCTGTTCGCCATGCGTCATTTCTTACCCTTGGCTTGAGTCGGTCTACTGATTGCTTTTTAGATCTCATCCAGTCCAAACGTGCGTTCATCTGGGACACATTGCCAACCATCAAATAATAAGCGTGAGATTTCGAAAAAGAGAAAACGTCGGAAGCAACAGATCCAGGTTGCTTGGAACATCTTCCCAGTCGGATCCAATAACATAATCAATCAGTCGCGTGCAACTTGGCTAATTGCCTTTGAAAGCGACCTCCCCACAAGTGACGACGAATCTACTTTGAAGACGAGTAAATCTGTTCACTTATTTTGTAACCGTTTTCTACACTGTGCAATTCCACTTTCGGGTGCATACTCATAATAAGCATCGCTGGGAAGCGAGAACGGGCAACAGTATATACTCATATTATTATTATTATTATTGCATTTCGGGACGAAAACGCAGAGATGAGTAGCAGTACCTTTTAACAGGACGCAATAACTGATTCTTCTACCTCAGTCAGATAATCATGTTTGGTTGTTGCTAGTTGGTCGGGTGACTTGGTCTCTTCGTAATTAGTTCGTACTTGTTTTTTCCACTATTTGAGGAGACATGGTCATCGTGTGATTGTGGGATCGTGCGCTGTTAATATCTCAAATGGTGACGAAGCGTTCTCAAGCCAATTTTTAGGCCCGGTGAACAGATCAACTGATGAACTGTAGGTAAACGCACCCGAGCTACCAATATGCCAATACATTGTGTTCTGGCTATTATTTGTAACCCATACAATCCATGTCTTCTAATCCAGCTATCGTTTGTACAACATCCTATCACTGTGAGTCTGTCCACAGTCTGATCGGCACGTGGTAGTCGCACTGACTTTTTGGACATTCAATGCACCTACACCAAACAAGCTTCTATGAGCCTAGTCCGATTTTTATTACTCTGTACGATGAGGCCACGTAGAAAAATCAGTCAGAAAAACTTCTATGTCAGGTGGGAATTTGTTTTTGTGCGTTACACAGTTGGCAAGCGACTCATGGTCACGTCGAAATGACACGAAAACACCTGAAAGTTCATCGTCAATGAATGAAGTCATTGCATTTGAACGGTTTATCTAAAGCCCAATGGAGTAATAGCAAAGTTTAGAAAAACTGTTGACCGTCTTGCTCATTTGTTTCTCGGCACACGTTGATGGACGCGGTGTAATCCCAGGATTCAGTCACCTCAGTAGGTTGTAGCGCACAACTCTGTAAAAGGAGATTAATCTGAAATGCTATGATTGCTTATGAGGCTTGTATTCAGCGGAATCGTCCACCACTAAACGTTTTACTTAAACGTAGTCCCATGTTGGTACACTGAACGGTGGACTGTTTTCTTTTGGAGGTGGTCGTGATTCGTTTGCCTGCAGGTGTGATCGACTGTCACACTAGGCGCAATTAAAGCTGTCCTTTCTCATGTTCGTCGTTGGGTCACTACTGATTGCGGCAGATTGAGCTATCTTTTTATTGGGTTCAGAAATCTTCGGTCTCTGACAGTGGATATAATTACCAACAAATTTATTCGAATATGTCCTGGTACGATATGGCTAGTAGTGTAGTCAAGAGTAAGGAAACCACAACGCTATCCACGGAACCCAGAATAATCACAAACAGATGAGATCATTGACTTGACTGTATCGCATACGTTTTGTTGTCCAGTGCTCATCTCATACAACCTCGTGAAATCTTCATGACTTGGTAACCACCAATACTGAATCACCCCAACCACGTCACCTCAATAATTCCCTAGTGCGGATAAAGTAGATGATTCACTTTGCCTAAAAAAATCATGGCCACCTAATGACATTGGATTTCCTTGCTCAATTATTTCGACAAACTTAGTTCTCACCTTGGAAGTGGATACCTCCACAATTATACATCTGTTCAACGATGCGAAATGCTAAAGTATAAAAGTACGAAACACTAGTTACACAAGCAGCTATTCATTTGGAATCCCATGTACTTTTTTGAAATAATTGATGAGCAGTTTTCCTCCATTCCCTCAATTTTTCGTTTCCCACGGTTACCCTCATCCATTTCTGTGTTCCACCATATTCCGCGCTTGGCAGAAATGAAACTTAAATTTAAGGCGTTCATCTCCCGTTATCCTTATATTACCTAAGGCTGCGAAAAGTATACACGGGTCTCGATGGCCCCTGCCTGTTATGTTTATTGCATTATACCGCGTTCCTCACATTACTTTCGACTTAATTAGTGTTTGATCGTTGGTCAATATCCACAGCCGGTCAACTGTCGGTTTGGATCCTATCCGCTTGATGTATTCGCGGGAATCTGAACCGATCACACGAACTAAATCCAAAACTAAGGAATGTTTGTTGAATATCTTCGCAGTAGAATCCCGAGGCGGCCTCAGTTTTGCAAATTTTGTTGGGGACCATCCATATATTGTCTAATGCAAGGGATTCTCTTGAGTCACCAGCCTCAAGTAAACTTCCTTTCGACTTCTCATACTGCTGGCGAGTTTGGTAACCGTTCCATATGACATGTAGATTTCGCCTCATATGTAGTTTAAAACCCGTCAGGAGTCTGCACCTGAGTTTTTTGAGCCAGTGGCTGTATGCTTGATCTTTGTAAACTCCAGCTTTGAGCTACATGCTCTGACATGCTTCACTCCATTTCATCTACACCATTCGGCAAGAAGTACACGTTCGGGCCACAAGCACCGGTGTGCCAACAGAGATGGGGCGGCTTTTCGTGTTTAGCGTGAAGTCACTGTTTAGCTGTGGATCGTTTGGCAAAAATCCTTCTTTCAGAAATGTTACTTTGAATTGTCGGCGTCCATGAACACCAGTGCAGGTCCAACGTTTGCTTCAGTCGTTCGTTCAATCCAGTGTACTATGTCCTTTCATAAGGGAGCTGAAAAACAAAACCATATGGTGCGAAGCGGAATATGGCTACCAGCATTGTGAGGCATGATTTCTGCATTTATTGACCTTCCGAGTAACAATGCTCACTGAATGTCGATGTATGATCCCTCTCTATCCTAGCTATTCACCTGAGTTGATACGCCGTGAACGCTGCAGACGATTATTCGTCGTCTTGAATGTTATCTGTGCTAGGTTTCCAGGTTCCAGGAATTCTTTCCTCATCCCCTGCCTACCTAGCCTACTGTGTTTCGCTGTCCTTACTGTTCCCGTATATCTTAACATAAACTGAAGCTTCGTACATCGGTTTCACAGGTTCACGCGTACCAGTCACCGCCTACCAGGTTCTCTTCGTCCTCCTTGCCACCGAACCAAACACTGCAAAACTGTGTATGTGCAGTTCGCTGCGGTCGAGTGAGATGACTAGGCTTGTCGACGTAACTCAGTAGCTGAGTTAGTCAAGATGTGTAACCATAGGGGCTCACTTAATGTGGTTGCTTGAGGGATTAAGGTATACGATGGTCATGCCCGATGATACCGACGGCTGCACTTTGCTCCCCGATCTTTTGCTTTCCATGGCGGCACGACACATAACGCACAATAGCCTGAGTCGAGGTGACACCGAATTTTACGCTAAGCCTTTCTCAGTTTTGGCGAAGGACTGAGATTCAAAAGTGCATATCATCCGACCCTGCAAGATAACAACCCTTCTTTGGTCACGTGCAACACACAGTCAAATGATGGTCTAACTCCCAACATGATTTCAAATCATCATGTACTTACCAGCCTGTCTGCGTCACTTTCTACGCGTGGCGTACCTTACAAGGAAGGCTTTTTGTGCGTGATATGTAGGTTGAATGATTCTTTATGATGCACTTAGGTAGATAGATTTCAGGATCGGAGGGTAGGCGAACCTAATCCCTTCCGAATTCAACGGGAGACGTATTTGAGGAGGGACGTTGACAGATCAGATCCCGGTAGTTTGTTGACGTCATTATCGTTCAGTGTAGAACTATGCGTAGTCGATATCACTAGATGTTGGCTTACTGTTATTAACGCTGGCATCTTTTTACGTCATAAAACAGCCCAACGTCCATTTACGCCACTTACTTGGTAGGTGGGCATACAGTATGCTTGGGTAATTCACCTAAATGCATTTGAAACTCGTATTAAGACATTCAAATATTACATCCAACATCCGTTTATGGTAGTGTTTTTCGGATTCATGCCAGACATTTAGTATCCAGGCCTTTTCCCGTAAAACTTTGCCTGCGTTTCAAAATCTCACGTTTACCACGGCCGAGGAGTTTTTCGTCTCCACTCAAAAGGAATTCAAGCAGTCTTTTTGCTACGTCACAACCAAAATATGCTTGCTGATACCAATAAAAATTATGTAACGTCACTGTAACGTCTAGCATGCATCAATGTGAAATTAAAGAGAAAAGTCACATACGAAGAGCTGTTTTACAACATCGGGTGATCTTCAAAATTTCAGATGTGTCGAGATAACTATGCACGGACTTCTGTCTACTGATTAGCATAAGCCACATAATTATGCGTCTCCCTTACACAAAATCCCGCAGCTCTTGGCCATTGTACACATTATGTCAGTTTTTGCAAGAATAGGATGGGCTTCTGACAATCCGACGCGAATGATGTCGAAGCATTTGAGTGCGGTGTGAATTGGATCACTCTAGTTGGACTGTGGTGGAATGACACGTTGTTCACATAGTTTATGTGATTTATTCAACCAAAGAACGATTTCTTGCCAGTCGACTTAGGCTGTGAGATCCATAGGCTTCGCAGATTCATTAGGCCTTCGCTATTCGTATCTGACGATTTGTAGCAAATAGTGGGTCAGATTAAGTTAGCCGGGGAAGCCCTTATGGTTTTAAAGTGTATCTAACCGGGCTTCCAGAGATGGAGCAGAAACGACTGTCGAGTTGAGAGAGTTCCACGTGCGGCTGACGCGAGGAACGAAATTTTTAGGTGGCAGTTCAGGTGATTGTGTTGATTGTTCCAGCCTCAGTTGATGACGCCGAAGGTTGGTTGTATACACTGATGATAGTAGTGAGCTAAATGGGAAGGTAGGGTTGGGAAAGATTCGGGCGCTAATATGTGATTCCCTTGTCTAGAGTGGCAAATCATTCGCCGTACGTCGGGTTGCTCAACGAGTTCCGTGGCCCTTAGTTACGCCTGCTGGAGGATTTTTCTGATTGCACTTGGGCCCTTGGCTCTAGGGTTCAACGAGGTACTCTGTGTGAGGTCCAGTGTATGCAGATAGCAACAGGATCCAAGGCGCGGCGGCGGCAGGAGGGGGTCTGAGGTGCCTATTCGCAATACTTCCATTCTAGGTTTTATTGAGTAACGATCCTTTCGTGGCAACGGTTCGCAGGTTTTAGAGACCAAGGAGATAACTTCGAGGACCTCGACATTCGAGAGGTAGTGTGTGGTATTTTTCTCCATTGAAATGCGGGTGGTTTTATGTGCACCATTGCTAGACCACCTGGAGATCTTCCTGAAGTGCAACATTGTCCTGAGTTGTCCAGACGCTTCTCCCACTCTCGACGTCTTTAGCAAATAATTTGCGTGGTGATGACACTTACAGGTAAGGAACACTAGTGGGCCAGCGTTTCGCCTGTGGGTAAGCTGTAGTACGATGTGCTTAGAGTTTAGTGTCGTTCCACTATGGCTGCTATTGTTAAGTGGCTTAACTCGTTCTGTACCGATCGCAGTAACGGACACCGGACCCTGTGGGTGGCCGACCATGTCAACGGGATGCGTTTCTGTACCCTATCAAGGACCTGGGATACGTTCATATACATAACATATCTCAATCCCGGTCGTATCGGTCTTTGGCCAAGCTATTCCTATTGAGCAAAGGGATCGTGAGGCACCATTCCTTGTGTCTGAATCTGTGCTGTTCCGGGGACGGTACAGTATACCGTTCCAGATATGTTTGTAACGAAAGAGTGCGATCAGCCGATAGTTGGCTATATCAGTTGCAGATTTGCGTGACTGTCCCCTTCTACTATTAATGGATGTAGTAGGTAGGTTTTGGAAGTAATGCGGTGGCGACACGGCTGTCTTCGTTCTAACCGCGACCGCATTTTGTCCGGAGTAAAATGAGTTTGTGTTGTGTACCGCGGGTTAGAGGAAATGTGTGGGATAGACGGTTGCAGGACGCTGCGGAGGATATGGAGCCCATTAGTTCGGTGAGGTACCCGCTGCGAATTTCAAAGTGCCCGTTAGACCGCTATCCCTGTGAAGGGTTAGTATGCTGTTCATAGCCTTTCTCACTCGGTCAGCGTGTTTGTACAGGAATTCCCTGTTTACCGTGAGCTGAGTGACAGTTAATGGTCCTAAGTGTTTGATGTTTTTTTGCAGACAAATCGGGCGTCGTAGTTCCTCAGAACAGTGCAATCACTCCAGTTTGCTCCACTGGAGGCCCCTCCTTTCGTCTCCGCACACAGCCGGGTTTCGCTGCCCGATACTATTCTACAGTGAGGCTAGGGCAGGCTTCTTTCTGACATGGCGTCGGTCAGAAGTTTCGGATTATGTTATCCACGCCCTCTCTGGCGGCATATTTGGTGAAGATACCTTTGACGTTGACGTAGCGGCAGAAAAGAGAATTGGGGTTAGCAGTCCCAGGTTTTGGCGAGATTTATGTTCTTTTCGTAACAAGTCCATATGGGACAGTTATGGATGCTTTTGGGGGCACGGAGAAAGGTTGGGTGCAATTATTCGTTCGTAATATGTTTCGAGTGGAAATTACTGCTGACCGGATTCGCTAAGTGTCAGACGTGAAACCCTGGTTGCTAAGGTACGGAAGCATCTCTCCGGGGAACATATCTTCGATGCAAGCATCACGCCTGCAATGTCCGGGTGGCCATGCCAAGCACCTAGGTCACCTTGAGGGTACGTGGACCAGGTCCTCTTTTAGTTGTTTTAGGCGGAAATACGGGTTGCCTCAGTACTCAGAAGGCCAAGGAAGTCCAGGACATGCGACGTGTACTTCTATTTAATATAGCCATGACCGTAACTGGCTACTGAATCCGGCACTCCATGTATGAAAACTACCCTGCTGTTACTTTCCGTCCTAGCCTTCTGAGGGTCTTGGTCCTCTCTCTCCGGAAAATTTCTGCTTATATGTGCTGGGTAAAAGTTTGGTCCGAAGTAATGGCTGGCAACACCACGGCCCCCACGTCCCTCATAGTTTTAAGAGTGGCTCTCAGAAGACGGGATCCGTCAGCGTGCGTTGCATTTAGATTCCTTGTACATCTAGTCAGTATCTTAGGCTCAACGTTGATACCCATAGTGGAATAAACTGCACTCTAGTGCTCGTCCTACCGCGCTTTTCGGGTGCTGGTCTGTTTTTGTAGGTTGCTCTTAAAGAATCCCCATGTTCGTCTGCGTCAAATCCATCTACGGTTGAGCTTCGTCATCGTGATGATGATGATGATGTACTGGGCCGGACTGCTTTGGTGGGTTTATCAGACCAGGAGTTGCTGAGTGGTTAGCTGAAGAGTTTGGGCTGTTTCGAATCTTGAGGCGTTTAGAGCCCTTACGAGGTGGTGTGGATGGCGGGTTGTAGTTGGCATTGAGCCAGCCTAAGGCCTACTTTTTTCACTTCCTGATTCAGGTTGGCCAGTCATCCTCTTCTCATGATGGGCCACAACTGCCACTGAGGCAGTTATGGTTCTGCGGTTCTCGCATAACCGTGGCTTCGTCGGGTCTATCGTGTTATCCTGGAAGTCAGTGCTGTTGAGTTTTGCACAGGTAGTGCGGAACCAGTTGCCGTAACTTGGACATTCTGAATCTTCCCAGACCACAGATTCGAAATTTGGGTTGCTGCAATTGGATATAGTAGGCTTATTGCGAGAAATTATGCATCCCTGGTTCTGACTACGATTTTCCGTTAAGCACCTCCCTTGCAGTGAGATAGTTTTCTGGGTTACGTGACAGTCTGTGTTTCACCCTATGCATTGGGTTTTCTGTGGATGAAGTTACATGCTAATTTAGCCGTCGTTCGGCTTTTCGAACTCTTTCAGATGGTTGAAATTCCGTTTTTCAACCCTACAACCTCAAGGTCAGCCTCAAACGGTGCCCAAGTAGGTTGATGTTCCAAGTCAGCCGTCCGTTTCCATCTCACATTCCTAAATCTTTACTACTTATGTCGGTTACATCCGCGGCGAACTTCGGAAGCCACATAGTGCAGACTACTGTTAGCATTTGCATCGGGCTGTTTCTCTGACCCTTGCTGGCACCTTCATCTCATCTTTACATATGTGCCTGCAACCAATATACCGTCACGCGTTCTTCGCAGTGGACATCCGATAAATATATTTTCCTCGCCCCCGTTAATCACAGTGGTAATCTGAAATTGCCGCAGTACGGTTGACATGCGTGTACGATTTTTCTCCTAGCCTCTGCTTACCACAGACTATATCGCAGCCTACATAAAGCAAATGTTACTACAAGGACCCTCTGCTAGTATCACGACGTGTGCACCTGCAACAGAATTACCGTATTGCTGATACCTACAGATACTTCCTACTCTATTATATACATTCTTGCAAACAACGGTTTCTCGTATCTAGGGGTCCAAATTCCACGGTCTGTAAACTGATTCACTCGTCGAAAATAAATTCGGGGCCGTCATCACAACTGTAAAAGAAGTTATTCATTTTCAAGGGTAACTGAAAATCCTACAGAACTATCTGGTCGTTCTGGCGTCAAGTCGCCACTACGGGAGAAAACCTGGTGTTACTGGTGTTACTGGTGAATTGTCATTGTTTGACATGTTAGCATGTGCTGCATGAACCATGTGGTCCTCGTTCACTGTATTTTTGATCCGAAGTGGATGAAAATTGAAAACTGCCAGGTACACTGTTGCGGGGATGTTTTCATTGCAGCTGTGTATACTGCCACTTTTTCTCTGATCAACATTCCGTTCCGACTGACATCCTTTGACGCCGTATTCTAGTTACAGGTTTGTATTTCTTTTAATAGGTAGTCCAGTCCTGCCAACTGTGGATGAACAAAGTGCCTCCTTTCCTGTTGTCATCCAGGCAAAGCAGGTGATCATTTTTACCTTTCCTTCAGTTTAATTTCCATCCGACGTTATATGTTATTTGGTGTTTTATTCGCATGTCGCGTGTTTTTCATCACCGTTTCCCTTAAGATTTAATTTTACGTTTGATTTTGATTCCACTTGATCGTGTTGGTACTGGTTTTTATAGGGTAAGCTGTTTGTAGTCCTGTGCTCCTAGTATGTACGCTTCCAGTAGCTTCGTATTTTTCTCGACCTGAAACATGCATTGACTTGGAGGTGCAACTGGACGATTATTATTTACCCTGGGCCTTAGGCAGCGTATCACCAGCAACTTCTAAAAAATCTCTTGAAGAAGATGACGCAGTGTCTGTGTTTTGCCGTAGTTTTCATTATCTTTGCTAATAGTACATGGAAAACAACATTGGTCTCGATACAACTTACCGGTGGTGTGCTTTCGACGCATTTTTGTTTCATACATCTCGGTTAATGAATTACTTGTATATCGGCACTTCAAGGCTCTGGAGCATAGAAAGGGCCTAAGTGATCGGGTATAATTCCATCTATTCTACATAATACCTGGACGCCCAGGACGTGAAAGTGAAGGAAAAAACTAAGTGAGTAGGGAAATGATACGTTAAGGATCGATAATGGCTTCTGGACGCCACATGTCACTATGAATACAGTGATTGACGGATAAACATGTGGTTCAGTAAGCCCCTCGTTCTGGCGATCCACAGTTTACCTCTGTGCAGGAGCACAGCATTCTGTCCCCATAAGACGCACACCTAAATGGACAGTTATGCTTACTGCCATTATCTTAGACACGGGTCATCTTTGCAAGTACAGTTCTCAGATAATGGTGCAGGAAACATCACATCCTTTGAGTAAAAGATTCTGGAATTGTACGTTTTGTTGGCAGACGGAAATAAAACAACCATCGTACTCATGTTTGCCATTCTCACCTCTATCCTTGACCTCACTTCACTCCCAGTAGAATGCGAACCAAGATCGATAAGTTATTGTTCATATTCACATATCAATTAAATGCAGCTTACATGATTTAAGGGACTTGGATGATATGGCTGATGGGCTCCCTACACGAAAACTAGTTGCCCTCGGAGAAGCCGATCGAAGCACTCGACCGCGATAAAAGTGTACCTAACTTAAAATAGAGGAAACCTCCCTGGAGTTCGTCTTAATTGCTCCAGATATTACCGTTACTGGAAACTTACTGCAACTGGAAGAGAGGACAAACAGTTCGGTGTAAACGTGAACAGCTGCATGTGTCATACTCGTTCCCGAGGACGTTTGGTATGGGCATCAGACGGTGTAATATAAAAAAGCCATTTTACTGAAACATTGTATGGAGTAGAATTGACGCCCTCAGCAACACGTTCCGGGGCAGCAGGTGTCACTATCGCCATGGCCGTTATATTCTGGAAGTGTTCTCATTCACCTAGTTTGTTGGAGCTTCCTCATTTTCTTACCGTTGTTGCATTATAATCCCGTAGGTGGATACCAAGTGCCTATATCGTCTTACCCCAAATTTCACGACCGAACTTTACCGAATTCAGTCTGCCCCTCCCTAGAAAGCAGTATAGGAATTCCCCAGTGGTTACGTGTTAACACTTCTTTGGGGAGTATTTCTGTGAGGTAACTCTAGCCGTTTCTCAAAACCAACACTCGACCAAACAAAGGCTTCGTAAGATTGACCACACTTTTTTTCGGAAGTCACATGGAATGCGATTTTGCAAAAGTTTACCCTTAAAATACAGGTAAAATAATCCTTGTAGTCATTGCAATGTTTTATTCAGTGCGAGTTAAGCAAGGCTGTTTGTTGACAAGGGGAAGCAACAGTTCAGTCTGCTGAAGACAGTCAACCTCGATCGTTTCTACAAAGCATCAAGAGTTGTGGAAAATGGATCATGAGATTCCCATCAAGTCCATTGGCACTGTCTGCCCACAGACACACTGAAATAAGTGTAAGTACTCGCGGACAACACCGTACGTCATAATGCAATCACGGCAGTCGAGACGTAAGTACGGTACATCGAGTCGACATTTTGATTGACTTAAGATGGTTGCCACTTGAGTGAAAATCCTCACGATAACAGGCACATTTACTTCCTCCTTCGGTATCCCCTGCTGTCGAAATTGACTTCTATCGACCACCTCCCAGGGAGCGTTATTTTCCTCCATGGGGAACGCTGGTGTAGAGACCATCACACTGTGTAGAGACGACCATCTGCATCCGATGGTTGTGAACCTGGTTTAATGTTTCTCCCGCGTCAATTGTGGTTCGCTTACTGACCGGGTATCGTTTTTTTAATTATTGTGGTCCGTCTTCATCTTGTAGGCGGATGTGGCTGAGGGAGAATCGAACTGGCAAGTTGTTGGTGAGGATCTGCTGGTTACATTAACCGAACAGGTGAGTTGTACTCCTCTTTATTGTAATGGGATTTGTTTTGTGCCTTTGATCGCTCTGTTCGAGCTATTTGATAAATGGTCTAACTCGCACTAATTCATTTTTGTCAGTCTCTTGCAACACTTCGGTGTGTACTTGTGGGCGTGCAGCAAAGATCTCGACCACATGCAGACGTATTAGGCTGAATGTCGCTGAAAGTGGCATATCTATTTGAAGTCCTCAACAAGGGGTCTCTTGAAGGGACATTTCTATTCCCCAGGCGTTACCATTGAAATTTCCACAAGGTTAGTAACTTCCCTAATTGAAAGATGAACGCGAAACTGTTCCGTCAGCCACTTAGCCCTACTGTAAAGCACTGTTGTGTGAGTGGCCTGTAACCAGTTATCCTTTCTGGCTTGCGAAGGAAACGATGAGAGGCTTGGTGAACCAGTCTTTTTTGGGTGGTCACCTCACGTGTATCAAAGTCATTGATATTGGTACTGACCGATGTATTTGTTACACCAGTAGTATAGTTAGTTATAGTAGCAGTAGTGTAAGGAGGAAAGACCTTCGCTGCAGAGTTGTTTATTAGAAAACGCCAACTAAACGGTTACAGACTATTGGACAGGAAGGTTAAACTCTCATTTGCATGTTGTTTTTAAAAACGGAATATCCATCTTCTTCTCGAACGCGTCTTCTTGAACTCTCCTGGATATTCATTGACTATCGCACAATTGCAAGCAAAAACTGCAAAGTAGTTCCACAAATTCCGTAATAAATCCCACCTTCCATTAGATCAAGGCGAAGTTACGAGAACACACA